>JAOTOL010000541.1:0-82577 GCA_034440575.1 Imbricaverruca yamaguchii | reverse complement strand
AATCGGTAAAACTCTTCTGTCCTTTGGAAGGTGGATTGGATGTCAAAGACTTGTCATTTCCTCAAAGGACCAGAATGTGAGAAGCTCAAGTGTGACTTTTACCCCTGCTGTATCCTGCTGTCTGAACTGTAATGGGGGTACAGTAACGCCTTCGGTCTCTACTGGAAGGATAACGAATATTTTTGTTTGAAGGTGGCATTTGGTTATTTTTTTTTCTAAGTCATCCTGCCCGATACTCCACACCACACAGCATGAAGGTGGGGAGTAAAGCCTGCCATAATGGCAGGGGTGCCGAGCATCCACAGGGTTACTTTGGGCAGATAATGTCTTTTAGCACAGCCTGTAGGCAGAGACTCGCCACCCCAACCACATAACAGTGCCACCTACGCCATGACCCCAACACGGCTAGGCCCACAGGCACTAGCCGAGCTTCAGACCATCAGTCACCTGGAGGACCCTTCACCTGCATTGAGCTGCATGGTCTCCACTCGCACCATCGGACTACCATGACTAAAGGAGGCATGTTAGCTCCCACCACAACTGGCACTGTGCATGATATCTCCAGACTCAATGGACCCCAGAAGGAGATAGGTCGGGGACGTGTGACTACCATGATAAAACGAAGACAGGCGACTCAGAGAACCTGGTCTACCCTTCCTGAATGGAGAGGTGGAGCTGCAGGGGTGGATGTAGAACCTACACAGGATGCCTATAGGGATGGGAGAAGGGATGGAAGGGAATGCTTTAAAACCCTCAGAAACTCTTTTTTGTATTTCCGCACCCCGATTTTGCGTAGCTGTGGCACCTGAGGGGTGCGCCCGGTGCCCCGACCGTCCGAGTAACGATGATTAACCCCAACATGGGAGACACTCTGATGGTATGCTTCTCTTTCTTTAGCAGCCAGGTCTGGTCAGCACATGCATCCACGAAGGTCACCAGGGACAAAGACTCAGGAGTGAGCAGAGTTTGGGAATAGGGTTTGTGCTGCTCTGGTCCGGATAAGATCAATCTCCGGCTGAATGAAAGCCAACCAGAGATGAGAACCCAAACATCAATTTAAGTTCAGGTTCGTCAATTTTGCTGAGCACCACAGTGTTGAGTCGGACGTCCGCTCAACACTTCATTGATGGCAAGTTGCCACAAACTTGTGTATGCAGATACAGCTCGTATTTGCATACAGATGCTTGATGCGTCACACGTCAGTGACAGATGACCATCGTAGAGAATGTCCGAAGGCGGTCAACAATACAGAATCACATAGGAATGCACCAGTATGGTGGGCACGTACACACCACACCTCTTGACCACTGCATTCCTTTTCGAGATCCCAGCACCGTCTAGCAGTGGCTGAGTTCCAGTGTGCCTGTGCCCACTCACCAGTGGCTGTGGGTAGGGGACAATGAATCACTCACATGTAATGCAGTGCATTGTTTTGACCATCGCACTTAGCTCGCCAGCATGCCGACGTTGTGGCTTGCTACAACAGCGAAAAGCTCCTCATCAGTGATAACCAACTGCCAGATCATGTCAGAGCTTGGTAGCAAAGCTAAAACCTGATAAAACCATAAACACCAATGTCATGTTCTTCAGTGGAGAACCCAATATGACATTGGTGGACTGAAATTCACATCTACAGATTTGCATGAACTATTCCAAGCTGGACAAGAGGAGGTATCTGCCTCCTCCTCTAAGCACAATCACTCTGGCAGCAGTGTAGATGCAGTGGCCAAGAAAATTGGATGCTTCCGTGACAAGTGCACAGGTGAACTTGATCCAAAGTGAATAATTCCAAAATAGTGCAGTATGTCAGTAACCAACAGGCTGTTCTCAGAGAAGAACAGCCATCCCTCCCACAAAATACCATTGCAGAGAAATGGCAGGGCAGCAAGGACTTCATGAAAACAAATTTTGCTCCCATGCAATGACACAGGATACAGCTGAAACACAATTTACATGTCAATGACTGATCTAGTTTAGGACTGGGCAATCAGTCAGTATGTACATATATGTCTAAAATGTGCAGTCTGGACCAGACACAATGTATGTACAACTGCATTCCTGAGCCAGACATGCCATCTAGCTGGATAATGAGCAGATCATTTCCAGAAGCCAACATATTATTCAGAATATCTTAGTTCAATCAGGCATCACATCACACAGATCATTTAATTCACACCATCAGGATGCCTAGGGTGAGGACCCAAATTGGTGCCATCAAGCCAGCTAAAATCTTGATGCACCACTGGTGGATCTAAGGGGAGGGGCAAAAGCACCATGCCCTTCCAAGAGGCTGGTTGTTGCTGGTTTTGCACTAAAATGACATTTTCTGAGAATACAATAACATAATTGCATGAACATCATCTTAAGGATGACCAACAATTGTTAGTCATTCAAATCAAATGGGTCTTTACCCCAAAGCCAGGATTTTTAATCCATCCCTGGACTCCACAGTTGTACAGCTTGCTCAGTAAAAAATAATGGAATGATTATAAGAGGACAAAAATATATTGGAGGCAATAATAGGCCTAAATTGTGTCCATTTGCAGTTTAAGGCATTTTACCCATTTCTTGGAATTTCTTTTTGAATGCAATGCATGTGAATGTGGCAAACAATATGAGCACCAATTTCTTTTACAAATACATACTTGAATTGGGAGGCAAAATAACAAACACAAAGGGACTGGGATTTGGAAAATATATTATAAAATGTAATGCTTGAGGGAAAAAGACATAACATAGCCTTACAAAACCTAGCCTAAAATTCCATGCAAGAAAGAAAAGTTTGTTTTTAACCTGTCCCACCTCTCTGGTCAGATAGTCATACACTGTCTTGGGGGCTGATAGGAACCCCTCTAATATACAAGCTAGGCATCATATGAAAACAAAAGAGGCATCATCAGAAATTGCTTAACAGGTAGGGTCTGACACCACCTTAAATATTTATCCCCAAACATGGCATCACTAGGGGCCTATAATTTCATGACTTACATCATATTTTTGGCTCTGGGGAGTTCATTTTGGGGATATTTGAAAAGGCAAAAATTATTAGGAATCAGAAAAGGACAGCAAAATGGACCGGGACCATACAATTTTTGACCACCAAAAAATTAAAATAATAATTTTATTTTAACAAATTTGCATGTTTATGCTTTTGTTAATTTTCTTTTTCTAATGGGTAGAGCAGACCAAAAAATGTTGTTCAGTCAACTTGCTCTAACAAATCAAAAACTATCATATTCACCAAAGTTTGTATATTTTTATTACATCGTTAGGCAGATACAGTCTTGATACCATGAACAGAAAATGCAGGTCAGGGCACATTTGTCAATACTGAGGTTGCAATATCTTCTAATTTATATACAGCCACAACTACCATATGCCCAATGCAAAAATGATATTTGAATGGTTTTGATGTACTTTCTTGACAAAATGACTGCCTATTGAGGTAGGTACAAGTAGGTAACTTCTTTATGTTGGAATGTTCATATCTCAGTTTACAATTCCCAAAGAAATGAAGATGAAATTGATTGAAATCACATACAACAAATGTAATTTTACAAAAACCTAGCCTAGGGTACCATCTATATATTTACCAGTCTTTATATATTACCATATTTATATATTTGAGTGCATGAATAAGAAGAAAATGCATGTATACCTAACAGGTGAACTTCCAAAACATTATTCCTCCAACTTCATTGTCCTTCATGTTGACCCTGAAGGACACTGGGAGCTAAATCAGCAATGCTAGGCACTGATGTATTCAAATAATGGCATACATAGAACAACACCCCTGATAGCGATCCAGTATGATGCTGGAGTATATGACGAATATTGAAATACCTATCTAGGTAGGTACCTACCTATCTATATATTAGTGCCCGCAGAAACGTAAAACAGTAGAGCTATGCATGCTGAGCTACTCCATCCAATGTAGTTTCTTCCAGATAGGAATGAACATTTGCAAGCTTCAAACGATTATATTGCTATAATTACCTTAGAAATGAAACAAATACCAACGCAAACTGCTTCCAACGAATTGTAGGAAGTGCGGAGATTCTACCGCATTTTTAGGTTGTTGAATAGCGCGTTCGACATTGTAAATTTTATATTTTGTTAGCACAAAACTCGCAACAAATCTTTCTGGATGAAGGGCAACCATGAACACAACACAATGTAGGGCATGTCCCCCAAAAAACCCTTGGACCCGGCCATTGCCTTCATGCATTGTGCCCTCTCGATCATTTTCAGAAACCAACACCCATGCTAGGCAGCTACCAGGAGCATTGTTGCGTATACCTTGACACGCACACATCCGAGGGGGGGGGGGGGCAGATATCTGCCCTCTCCTGCGGTTTTCCATAATTTGCCGCCATACTAATCGAGTTACAAGGCCAAAACTCGCATGACTGCTCATTCATCTTTTCCGCATATCCTCATACATTTTCAACCCTGGGTCATCTCAGGTCAGGTCACCAGGTCAGGCGAAGTGACCCAACATTCATCGGAGTTCTAGGTGGCATAACTTCGACAATAATTGGACGATTTAGTTCAAGCTTATACACGTCATGATCTCATCATGGACCATAATATATATCCAGGGTTGCCAGACCTGGTGATATATAGCCAATTTGGCGACATTCGAACCCTGTTGGCGATGGGAAAATCCCGGTTGGCGAATGGCGATGAAAACCATACAAATTGGCGTATTTTAAGTCAACACTACACTCCCAGGTAAAATGACATTTTCATAAAAAATAAGAAATACAGGAATTTCTTCCATTTTTTGGCTGGATCGGCAAGGCTTACACCACACCGCCCCAACCCCTCCAGGCGCGGATCCAGAAATTATTTTCCGAGGGGAGGGGGGGAGGGGTAATGCTGAGTGTGAACGCCGCGTACCTGAGGAGGCAGCGTGAACGATCGGATCGTGGCGCCACTCACAAGGCACACCCCACGGCATCATCAGTTTTCGAACCGTCGGTGTAGGTGAGAGTGCATGAACGATAGGCGTGAATGTGTTCAAGACTCTTCAACCGGAACACTTCTGGGGTAATTTCGTCCTTACGAATGTCTGGCAATGTCGTATCCACGTACGGCTGGATCAGTTCCCAAGGGGGAACAACGGGCAGTGGCTCAGTCCTTTTAATGCTACGCATTTGAATACCGCTCCCCACTGCCAACTTCTGCAACTTCGCGCAGAAAGGAAATAGTGTATTGCCACGTCCGCTACAAAACATCGCATTCGTACGGTGGGCAAACAAGGCTTGCTATGCTAGATTTAGAAGAAATTTCCTCACCCTGCAAGCATACCGTAGTCCGAGTTTGACTCGCCTTAGGGCGAGCGGAGCTTTATCAGCGTATGCGAGAAGGCTTGCAGTCGGAGAAGTGCGAAATGCCCCTGTGACAATACGCAAGGCGGCATGGTGGACCGTGTCGAGCGTACGCTTGTTGGAATCACTGGCACATCCGTAGATAAAACAGCCATAGTCGAGTTTTGAACGGATGAGCAATCGATATAGAAGTAAAAGCGTAGACCTATCTGCTCCGTAGACAGTTCGGGCAACACATTTCATAATGTTCAGGGACTTCGAACACTTCTGCCGCAGCGTTTTTAGATGGTCCTTGTATGTTAGACGACGATCGAATGTGATGCCCAGAAACTTAGCTGCAGGCTGGAAGGGGATCTGCTCTCCATAGAGCTGAATGTTCGGATCCTGGCAGCTACGGCGGCGACAAAAAATGCACTGCAACAGTATTGTGGGTAGAAAATCGGAAACTGTTCATGTTACTCCATCTCTCAAAGTGGGAAGTAGCGAGCTGCAGCTGTCTCTCCATCGAGGATGAACGTGATGCTGAACACCAGATTGCAACGTCATCAACGAAAAGAGACTTCGCGGCACCACATGACAAACCATCCCCAATGTCATTAATCATTACGGCAAATAATGCCACACTAAGGACGCTTCCCTGAGGAACACCGTTGACCTGCGTCAATCGATCAGACATTGTTCGTCCTACATGGACACGAAATGTTCGGTCAGTAAGAAAATTATGTAGGAAATGTCCCATAAAACCACGCACACCACACCTCCAAAGCTTTAAAAGAATACCTTGCTTCCATGTCGTATCGTAAGCACCCTCAATGTCTCCACAACGTCATTTTGTCTTCTCCGATTGTTCGCCGGTCGGCTGCCCTTGCCTGCCGGAAGGCGATCAGGTTTCCCAAGGTGCTGTTTTGGTCAAACTTTCGGAAGGCACGTCGATGGGCGCGAATGTCATTCCGGCATAGCTCCGTCCACCACGGCACACGCGCACGTCGAGGTTTGCCAGAGGTACGCGGAATGCAGTCTGCAGAACAATCCAAGACTATGGAGGTAAATGTTTCTATATATTTTGCAGCACCGTTCCCATTTGTATTAAAAATGTAATTAAGCTTAGTTACAAAATCCGGCCAGTCAGCCCTTCTAAAGTTCCAGCGTGCTGGCCTTGACCCCAAGGTGGCTCCGTCAACACAATGAAGCCAGACTGGGAAATGGTCGCTGCCTCTCGGGTCAGATTCAACTGACCAATCGAAATATTGCACCAGCTCCGGGCTGGCCTCGCTAATGTCCAGCGCGGAAATGCTTCCGGATGGGAACGCCATATAAGTGTGTGCACCCGTATTTAAAATGCAAAGCGATTCTTGCATAAAGAACGCATCGAGTTGTCGTCAGCGTAAATTAATATCGGCGCATCCCCAGATTGTGTGGTGGGCATTACAGTCTCCTAAAAGTAAGACGGGAGGAGGGAGCTCGGCTAAGAGTCGTCCGAGTTCTACTAATGGTAGAGGTCCGCCAGGTGGGAAGTATATCGAGCATACTGTTGTGTTTCTGTGTCCGATGGACATTTGTGCTGCCACCGCCTGCAGGTTGGTACGCAGTATAAGCGGAAAGGCAGGAGCATTGTGGTGGATGGCCAACAGGACGTCTCCATGTGCAATTAATTATGTGTTGTTATTATTACGAAAGACCTGGTAGTCTTTTAAATAAAACGGGGTTCCAGCTAAAAGCTTCGTCTCCTGTAAACAGACAGCTACCGGAGAGTATTCACTCACCATAACTTGAAGATACTCCAGGCTGGTCCTCATCCCCCTGCAGTTCCATTGCAAAATTAATGACGACATAGTTGACTCGGCTCGACTAGATTTGACTAAAAAAGGTGGACTCGTAACACCACTACTCTAAAGATGTGAAGATGACATGGTGTCGGACAATCTGGGGCGAAATCTATATTGTCCCCCACCGGGTGGTGATGGTGTCCATGGAGGTGCTCGCTTGCGTCCAGTGGACGTCACATGGGGTGGTGTGGGAGGCGGATCCATGGTCCCTTCCGTCTCCGGGGCACCCACAGGACTGACCCTAGGGGCCGGGGACGGTGGGGGAGTTGTCTTGGGAGGCCGTCGCTCAGCCCGTGAGCTCGGCGACGACTCCCTGGATCCGACACGCGCTGCCCGTCCAGACGCGCTCATATCGTGTGCCCCTGGACGGACCTTAGTCGGGGGACGTGGCCTGATCACCAGGGGCGCAACCACCGGGACCCGTCGTAAGGCTACACCACCCTCTCCAGAACTGGGTGGAGGGTTTGGCGTAGTCCTGGGTGGAGCCGGGGTGGACTGGCTTGGGGCGACCACGGTGGAAGTGGAGGGGATGGACCCCAGGTCGTTGGTGGAGGGTTTGGCGAGCGTCTTGGTCGGTTGGACACACTGCCATTCCTCGTGAGCCTGCTCTGAAGCAGTCGACGTAGAGGCAGGATGAGGCGAGGTTTGTTGTTTGCGAGCATGTTCTGGCGCTTTGGATGTCCCAGTCACTTGTGTTTGAGCTATTGCTGGGGAGGCGACGGGTATGCCGAAAGAGCGGAGGAGTGCACACAGGTGTGCAATCAGTTCCTTGGTTTTGTCTGCGTGCACCTGGTGTGCAATGGGTGCAGAGGTTCTGACTTTCGATGCGTATGATATTTTGGGGTGAGACTGTTCGTACATTTCTCTAGCCTCACGGAAAGTTACCTTGTGGGTGTGCTTGATTGCAACTATTTCTTTTTCCTTGACATAGGTCAGACATATTCGGTCAAATGAGGTGTTGGGGTCTGTCCGCGACCACAGTTCACACAGTGTAACGTATCGGATGTGCACTGCTCGGCACTGTGGTCAGAAGAAACACACTTCCCACAAGCTGGACGATTCCTGCAGAAATGGCTGGTGTGTCCATACCTTTGACACTTGAAGCATCGCATGGGGTTAGGCAGGAACACACGAACCTTTACACGTGCATATCCCACTCGTATCTCCGACAGTAAGTCAATTGTGTTAAAAGTCAAAATGACATTGTTTGTTGTAATTGTCTCTGTACCCCTCCTGATCTTCATTTTCCTCGCTCCGGTTACTCCGACATTGGATAAACCATCCACGATCTCGACCTCTGGTACGGCCTTTAGATCCTAGCAGTCGATTATTCCACGCGATGAGTTTTTTGTTTGGTTGGGTTCTACTTTGATTTTGATCACTTCGTCGATCCTCCTATTTACTTTCCGTACACCGTATACAAATTCGGACGCCTCCAGCGCTTTCTCCGCCTCTGCCGCCGGGGCGAACTCTACCTCTATCTAGAGCACCATCTTTCAGTCTCTCACATCAATTAATTTTTCCAAATCTGTGGCATCCGTCTTGACGCTGACATGGAGACCGTGAGCCAAGACATTTCCCCAATCCACGAAAGACAAGGACACGTGTATGGGGTGTTGGTTCTCTGCTGCTCTTCGGGTTGGTGCCATCCACACCTGCAATTGATGGGAAGTTAGTCTGATCCTTACGAAAGGGACCAGGAGTGCTTTTTAGTGTAGTGGATGCCATGCAAGTGTTCTGGTTTCGGCTCCTCGAGCGCCCCACCCCATAGGGGCCCAACAGGGGGGACTCCTGGGTCCCGCGGACGGGAGGTCGCCAAGCGCCCGAGGAGCTATACGGGGAAGGCAGCACCTTTGTCCGGCCGGGAGAGAGAGACTCACCACCCCGACCGGAATCCAGCGCCGCCAACCCCTTGACCCCGGCTGGCCGGGCCGGCGGGCACTGCGAAGGTTTCCATGCTCCAGGCCCGAGGCGACCAGCCACTTGGCCTGCGTGAGGCCCCGCGGGCCCGCCCTCCCCTCCGGGATATCAGGACTAAAGAGGTGTGTTGGTCCCTCGTCACAACTAGCACCGTGCGACGGAGGACCTCAAACTCCAGGACTCTGTCAACTCCGGGGGACGGGCCGAGGGGGCGCGGCTACCTCGACCAAACTGAGCTGGTGGGCAGGACCGGAGAATTGCCCTGTCTGCTCATAGCTGGGATAGTTGGTGTTGCAGGGCCAGGTGAAGGTCATGAATGTCAGGATGAGATGGTCATTGGAATGGGACCATATGGATGGAAGGACGAGTGAGGCACTCTTAGTCTGACCTCTCCCCGGCTGTCTGGTGGTCTGGCCGCAGGATCCTTGAAGCACGCAATCCCCACCACCACGTAAAGGTGATGCCTCGTCGGGGGGATTCGCCAAGTGACTACAGCACGTGAGGGATGCAAACGGACAGCAGTAAGGGTTGGACTGTTTGCTAAAGAGCGTGTGGTTGCTCAATCAGTGGTGAATTACGACTCCCGATCGAGAAGAGTGTGCAGTACTACGTTGGACAGTCAAGTAATTGCATGAGGCGGCATTGTGCGGTGCAGTTGACATTGTGTGAGAGGCGGCGGTGAGCGCGCGGTCTGGGCGCGTCAGTTTTTCTTCGGAGTGTGATAACGTATGGCTCTGCCGCTAGTGTTTTATTCTGATACCTAACTGAGATTACTGACGTCGATTAACAATGGAATGTACGGCCCATTCACCCATGCTCGTACAAAAATTACTAAGTGAAAACGGTCAGAGGTGACGTCATTGATGACGTCGTAACTCCGTGACCCAACGTGACCCGGGCCCGATTTTTTCTTCAAAAGGCCCGCAATGACTCACCTGCCAGCTTTTCCAAGTTTCGGCGTTCTACGCGCGTCGTTTTTCTGTGGTCCCGGAAAACCTCCAGGGAGTGGGTGGAGGGAGGTGTGGCAGTCCCCCTCGTCCGACGAGTGCTAAGTTTGCGTCCCACAGGAGCGCGTGTTCGAAGATTAGCATTAACCCCACCCCCAGGAAAAATTCCTGGATCCGCGCCTGGGTGCTCCGAGCCGCTCCAGTGTTCGGTGCAGAGCTCCACCGCGACATGATATCCCATTTCCAGATAGATATTTCAGGCGTTTGCAGTTAAGAAATAGTTATTTATCGGTTTTGAATAATTTCGCAGACTGGTTTTGCAGCGGAAAGTTGGCGAACAATTGGCGTATTTCCTCCAAAATTGGCGATGGTTGGCGAAAAACATCGCGCGAATTGGCTCAGAAATGTTCATCTGGCAACCCTGTATATATCTCGGTTTGTTTCGTAGCATTGACTTGAGGTCAGGTCGCGGCCAGGTCCATGTCATCCCCATGCCTTCCTGCATGTCGGCTCGAATGGTACAAGTGACGTCATCTGGGGTACCCCTTTTGGGCCGTTTTAATGGTTTCATGCATTTTAAAATGGAAATATTTTCAATTCAACCCACTTTCTAAATCCTATAATATAACGACTGTGCTTTCAGAATCGTGTTGAGCTGTTATTTTATCATCCTCAGTTAGGCTGCCAATTAGGCAACGACCATCACGAATACAGCGTTTTAGAGGCACGCATTTTCTCAAATTCTTAGATGGCGCAGTTGAGTCATAAATAGCTCAGTTGTTTACATAGCTCCCTCGCAGGTTGTTTTATGCAAGGCGATATATACGAGGTGGCGTCATCCCTACTGCGCAGCTTTCTGCGCTGGTCCTTATAGGACGGCGACAGAGCTTTCTGGTTTTTCACGTCCGCACAAGGTCATGACTGGTGAATTTCCTCAGTACCGAAGCACGCGCGTTTGTTTTCGGACGAGGACGGAGAGGAGGGCGCGCCAGCTGCGGCCACAGTGCGGACGGGGACCGAAAGAAGACGCCAGACGCCACCTGCCACCAGCCAACCGCCACTTGCCAACAGCCACTAACACAGCCCCAGAACACACTTATACACACGGACACAAACCTGACATCGCATCCCCACCCCTTGCACACAAACACTACATTCCCGCCCATTTAACGCACCTTCAGCACCTCAGGACCAGCCCCGTCAAGCTCATCTCAACTCTACCCTCTGCATCTGTCTCTACACTCTACATCTTCTTCAGCACTTCAAGTTCAGCTCGAGTCTCTACATCTGCCTATTCGATCTACATCTTCTACACCGTCAGGAACAACTATAATCTGTATCTACTTGACGAGGTCAGACCGGCGGCGCTGCCACCCCTTCCCACCCAGGCTCCCCAAACCCCCACCCGACTTTCCCTCTAGTGCCCTCTGCACGATCTTTATCTGATCTCTCTATCCATGCTCTCTTCAAACACAGTTTCTGATCTCTTTGTGTATTCTTCAACTTTATCTGCCCCCTCTGTTACACCTGTCGGGCTCTCTTCGCGCCCTTTTTACCCTCCGCCAAATTTGTAAAGTGTATTGTGTGCCACTCACCTGCCATCTACACTCTGTACTCAACATCACAAAGGAACAGAACCCAACCATCATACACACTAACATCACCAGCACCGAGCCACCACCCACGGGATATTTATTTATCTGCCGTCGGGGGGGACGGGGAGCCAATGGGCACCCTGGACCCCTGGCTGGTAGATGGAGAAATCTCCCACTACATAGGGGCGCCCCTACACGCCAAACCTCTAAGATCCGGGGCGCTCCTAATACAGGCAAACAACAAAACCGACGCATACCTACTCACCAAAATTAAACACATAAATGGGATCCTAATCACCATCACACCGGCAACTAACCTCAACACCAGCCAAGGGACGATCATGGCCCGGGAGCTGATCGGAATATCGGCGGAGACACTGGTCCGCAAGCTTGGGGACCAGGGCGTCTCCGCCGTGTACCGGCCGCCCCCGAGGCCAGGATACCCCACAACCCATCTACTCATACTGACTTTTAACACACGCAGACCACCAACCCACATTAAAGCCGGACACCTCAGATACTCGGTCACACCACGCGCACCCCTCCCGCGACGTTGCCAGACATGTCAGCGTTACGGACACACAGCGGGGATGCCGTGCACTTCACACACTTGCGGTTCATGCGCACGATCACACCCCACCGACACTTGTACCAGAGGCGAGTTGTGTTGCGCCGCCTGCGGGGGGAGGGGGGACCACGCGGCCTCGGATGGGTCCTGCCCTCGGTGGATGGCGGAGCGGGAGGTGCTCCGCCGAATCCATCTCGAGGGCATGGACCCGTACCAGGCCAGGGCGTCGGTCCTGGATCCGCCGGCGACGTGGCCGGCTCGCCGCACAGAGCCGGGCACACAGAAACAGCAACCACCACCACTCACAAACGCACACTACCCGGCTCTGATAGCACGCTCCCAACATGTACAGAACACAAACACCAACGCAGAACAACCGCAACCCCAGTACACGCGAACACCACATAACACAAACACCCGCAAAACTAGACCACCAACACCAGGACCTTCAAACCACCGTCAAGCACACTCAAACCTATCAACTCCAATCTACCACCTACCACCGCCACCTGAATACCAACCAGCATCCGCAGCATCCCCACACACCAAACACACACTGGACAGATCGCCTACACCACACTGACACACAGATCAGGACACAGACTCGGAGGAGCAGACGGAACGAGAACACAGCACAACTGACTCAGACACCACGAACCCCCCCAAACGCGACACCACCATCTACTGAGCCACGCAGGCCAACCAAGTGCACAACCAAAAGACAATCATCACGTAAACGCCCGCACACCCGCGCTAGCACATACAAACAATGAACACAATAATACAATGGAACACACACGGACCTATCAGACACTGGCCTGAATTTAAACATTATGCACTACAAACAACAATGCACTACACCGCAGATGCCGCCACAGTAGCTCAGTTGGTTAAAGCGCCGGCCTGCACTGGTCTCCCCTGTACTGGCAACACAGGGTTCGAGTCGCTTCGCGCGCTCGCATTTAGCCCCCGGCCGGGAGTGTCAGTTGGCAGCTGGCCCGATAAGGCCGGGGACGAGATACCGGGCGGCCGTGTCGATGCATTGGCGGCACGTTAAACCTTCGGTCTAAATTCTGCCGTTGAGCTGAAGTTCATGGTTCGGGTGGTGGGGCCAGGGTTTACGTAACAAGCTCTGCTTAGCGATATAACCCTGGTTCATGAAGCCACCCCAACAACAACTCAGATTAAATTTATTAAAATTTAAAATTTAACAAACCCTATAGCACTATGTATTCAAGAAACACACTTCAAACCTCACGACCCATATCATTTTCACATCCCTCACTACACAACACACAGACACGACACACACAACCCACACAGATCAGGCGGGGTATGCACATACATTAGGAACACGACACCTCACCGCCTGATACATTTCTACACCACGGCAGACATACTACTAGCTGAAATTCATGTACACAACCTAGCTTACACACTCATCAAAACTTACGATCCACCCTCGTGAAACACAGGAACACTCTCGGAATTAAATAAAACACTTGACCAATTTCGCACACCTATCACAAACATCCAAGAAGTGGCGGGCAGGAGACGTTCCACGACCGCCATCTTCCTGGATCTAAAACAAGCCTATGACACCATCAACATAACAGCATTACTACAACACTTACACAACATCGACATACAAGGCAGACTGATGCACTACCTCCATTTCTACCTACTCAACAGATCTTTTCAAGTAAAAATTGGGCCCCACACCTCAGACGCCTAAATTCCCCACCACCGATTTAATGCAAGGCTCAGTTCTCAGTCCCCTACTTTTCATTTTAGCTCTAAATTCCGCCATCACCGACAACTTTACTCCACCAAAATTGCAATCTACGCCGACGACATATTATTATGGACATCAACAGAAGCATCAGCACAAGCACTAACAGTACTACAACACGCACTAACAGAACTCCACATCAAACTTGCCACACTAAACCTTCATATAGCACCACTCAAATCCAAATGCATGATATTCGGCTACAACAGAGACACAAACCTACAGCCCCTAAAAATAAACAACTCACCCATTCCCTTTGTCACCACAACAAAATCTATAGATATCACATTGGACCAACGACTAAGCCTTCGACCACACCTTCTAAACATACAAAAGAAACGCGCTTCAAAAAGAATCGACATACTACGAGCACTTTCTGGCACACACTGGGGATCCGACCGAAACACACTTCTAACCCTTTACAAATCACTCATTCGGCAAATTATGGAATACGGATCCCCACTCTTCGAAAACGCAGCTAAATCAAACCTCAAAATTATAGATTCTATTCAACGACAATGTCTACAAATAGTCACAGGAGCTTACACCACCTCACCTCACGCTCTTCACATATACAACCACATCGCAGAACTACAGCACAACACTAAGTAGTACAGAAGCACTACTTAGATGCCACTACAAAACACAACTCACGAAACAACACCCATGCATACGAGCGCTAAAACTATGCACAACACGCAGACACCAACTCATGAATTCCTCACGACTACAGACAACAATAGGCTGCCGCATACACAGACACGCCAACACACTAGATATAACACTCGCAACGACAACACCACTCCCACAACCCATCGCATGGTGGAAACAGCCGACACCCAACGCACGCTTCCTCATTGACAAACCGAAAAACACATACACACACGCAGAAATACAACAACTATTCCTACAATTCACAGCCCAGTACGCCAACTACAACATCATATATACAGACGGGTCGAAATCACATACACAGCAGACGGGCACAGCGGCGGCGCTGTACCCAAACGCAGCACCGCCGCGGGTCATCCTACGTGCCCGTCTGCACGACACAGCATCCACATACACAGCATAATTATTCGCAATTTTCTCGGCATACTGTACCATCTACAACACCAAAATTGAACACAACATCATAGCCACAGACGCAAAATCAGCATTACAGAGCACCCCACACCAAATACAATAACACACCACACCAAATACAAATACCCCCTCATACCAAAAATACTACACATCCACAAACAACTCACTATACCACAACGACCAACACTTCTTGGAACCAAGTGTAATTTTAATGGGGCCCGGTGCGACTTCTTTGGCCCCAATGGTATTTTCAGGTCCCACTTTTTGACAATCCCACTTGGGGTCATTTTTGGGAGCCATGTGCGATTTTTGTTGGGCCCCAATGTAATTGTCACAAGCACCGTTGCAATTTTGGGGGCCTAGACATTTTCAGGGGTTTATGCGTGACTTCTTCGGCCCATTATGTGATTATTCATGGGTCTGGTGCGATCCTTGGGGACCAGCGGGATTTTTAAGCGGTTCGTTGCAATTTTTCTGTACTCCGGCGACATTCTTGGTGGCTCCAACAGTCTCTCAGGGATTGTGGGACAAAAGGGCACTGTCCCCTTTGCCTCTCATTCGGTAGGCCACAGGCTCTACCCAGACACATAAATTGCCTGTATGCGAAACCAGGAACTCAGCTCCGAACTCCCAACATCAAGTAATTAATTTTAGGAAACTACTTCCACTCAAATCTCCCGCTCGTCACAAGCAAAAGGCATGGACACTGCTAATGCGGCGGGCAATTCACTTCCTAATCGCATGTGTCGCCGCTCTGGCGGCTGCATCTGCAAGCTTTCGCGCGTTGTCTCCCATTGACGCTCCCCCAGGGTAGCACAGCCGCCCCGTTAAGGGTTTGGAAGCACGGAGGTGTTTCCGGGGACTCGCGTAGTCCCCACCGCCCATCCCTCTTTCCCTTTCCCAGTATCTATCCCGTGCCTACGTCCCTTTGGAGGTCCTTCATCCAACCCTGCAACAGGTCCTCCCTACCAGCTTCCCCTGGTCTACCCGTCCGCTCAGTTTTACCTGTCAGACTACTTGTCGAGGTAGTCGCGCCCACTCGGCCCGTCCCCCGAGGTTGACGGAGTCCTGGAGGCTGAGCTCCCCCGTTGCACGGTGCTAGTTGTGACGGGGGAGCAACACGCCTCTTTGGTCCCGATATCCCAGAGGGGCGGACGGGTCCGTAGGGCCCCATATGGGCCAACAATCGACTTGTCGCCTCGGGCCGGGGGTCTAGGCCCCGGCCCAGTGCCTGCTCGCATGGCCGGCAGGGGTCAAGGGGTGGGGGCGCTGGATCCCGGTCGCGGTGGTGGCATCGCCTGCGCCGTATAACTCTTGGGGCGTCTGACGTCCTCCCGTCCTCGGGATTCAGACGTCCCCCGGTAGTACCCTTTTGCGGTGTGGCGCTACAAGGAGCAGAAACAAACACACTTCAAGTCAACTTCAAATACACAAAAAAGATCATCTCAACTGTCCCCTCTAGTAGGGTACAGACAAGCCAGCCTACCACGAATTCGCCTATCACACATGCAGGGCCTGGCCTTGAAGCTAGCCTTCCTGCGCCCCGCATCCGTATTATGAAGCCATTATAGGAAGGAAAATGTCTCGTCTCTCACCCAGTTCCAACGGACAGAAGCGTGTGACAGGCTGGGAACCGTGCTGAAGTATGAAAAGCTTAAGGATGACGGGGTGGAAGTGGAATTAAAAAATGCTTAGGACGCAAGGAGAGCAAGAAACACAACAGAACAGACATATACTGTACGGAATGAACCCAACAGATGAACTATCACTGTACCCATTGAAGTACAGCCCCACAACACGAAAAACTACTCAAAGGGGTCATAAATTGTAACGACTTGAGAGATGTGTCTGATGCTGATATTCTGGATGGCCCGGCAGAGTGGGGAGTGGAAGAGGCGCGACGAATTACGGTGAGGAAAGGCCAAGAAAAACAAACCATGAACAACTTCGTGCTAACAATTCGAATGACTGGCCTTCCAGAGTTCGTTTACATCGGATACGTCAGAGTGAAAGTTCGGGTGTTTGTTCCAAATCCGATGAGATGTTTTCGATGCTCCAGATTTGGACGCACATCGCGGGATTGCCGGAACCGTCAGTCATGTGGGAGATGTGCGTCAACCGAGCATGTAGAAGAAGTGTGAAGCTGTGAGTGCGAAAGCCTCTAACTGCGGTCCTGGCCAAAAACCTCACGCAGCCTATGACCGTTCCTGCCCAATTTTTCTGAAGGAGAAATAGATAGTTTCGATAAAAGTTCCAAAAATTGCATTCCGGGAAGCTCGTCAGCTCTATGACCGCCTATGACCGTTCCGCGAGCCTATGACCGTTCCTGCCAAATTTGGATGAAGGAGAAATAGATAGTGTCGACGAAAGTGCCAAAAATTGCATTCCGGGAAACTCGTGAACTCTATGAGGGTTCACCCAAGGATATCTGATGCGGCAAAGGTAAAATCTAATTATACTACGTCGCAACACATTCGGATGAACTCAGACACACATGAGCGCTTCTCACCCCGTTTCCCAGCTTAGTGCCCTGATGCGTGCCTTTGGAATTGAATGCATAGGATTAGAAGAGGCACCTTCCCCAAAATGGTGACGACAGTCCTCAGATGTTGATAGAAGTACGACAACTAAGAGTTCCACTAGTACTGCAGGTTCAACCTCATAAGAACAACAACACAAGATAATTATGTATTGCTCAGCGGACCAAGAAGCCCTTTAGGGAAACATCCTTACAATCCAACTCCTCAACACTCCGTTCAACACCATCCTCGCACCCTCGGTCCTCAATCACCACAACCGATCCTTCCCAGCCCAAACCTACATCCAAAACGTTGGGGGACAAGGCGGCGCCACCCGGGGTGACCCTTACGCCGCTCAGGAGGAGAGTGGTAGCTCGACCCAACCCATCGGCCCATGGGGTCCTCTCAGGAATGGGACCGCCCCCACAATATCCACCTCTTCCATACTTCCACACCAATAACTGGCCTACGAGCCGCCACTAGCATTAAGATGATAATACCTAGGGCTACGATACGCTCTGAAGTTACGCCAGTTTCTGGATAATCCGACTTACCGTGCTGTTTTCTCTTGCCACATGACTTTCCAAAGAAGAGAGATGCCGATGTTCTGCATTGTCGGATCGTATATGGACACTTTTCGACAAGAGCCAGATCAGATACCGCTGAATTATGCGACACCAAGTGCTCACACCCCGTTGGCAATTGGTACGACATGAAATTGATGCAACTCTATAATAAATACTGAACGGCTACACCCCAGATCAGATGTCACGCTCCGAGTCTCCGCAGCGCATATATTCATACCAAGAATGCAGAGCGGTCTTTGCTGAGGGGTCAAAGGGCGACACAGGGGCTGGCTGTACATTCGTGTGCAATAATGATGTGCGCACTTCCGCCTACTGAACGAAGCGTTTGTATACTCATGCGAACTTACTGCAATCATAAAAGCTTTGTGCTTTATCGAAGTATGGGAAAAATTATCATTTGTTGTGTTCACAGATTCTCTTAGCAGTCCCTCAGCATTGAGGAAGTTTTATCCATGATAAAACTATTGCAGAATATTCTTGTTCGTCTGACCACTGGATACCTAGCCATGTGGGAATTGGGAGATGCCGCAGCTAAGCGAGGACCCCACGAAACAAACATACCTGCTCTACCCCTTCCGGCCATCGACTACTACGCCATTTCTTCATCGCTTACTCATTCCAAATGGCAAACATGTGGAACGTGGAACTAGCTAAAGACGATTAAGCCAAAACTGAGAGAATGGCCATCGTCTTGGCGTAAATCCAGAAGAGAAGAGGTGATATTCTGTCGACTAAGAACTGGCCACTATTGTGCTACCCACTGCTACCTTTTATGCGGAAACGAACCACCGCTGTGCCCTGGATGTCGCGCACGTTTGACGGTACGTCATGTTTTGTACTCGTGTGGAAGCCACGATGGGTGCATGCGACAATTTAGGACTGCAGCCAGGTCGCGGACATATCCAGGCATGATCGATGATGATTCTCCAATCGTACGCAATGGTATGTCTCACTTTATCTCAGAAATGGGATTCTAGGCTACTTACACACCAAAAATGAAATTGTTACTTACTACTGACTTCTGAGGATGAATTGATAGCATGACAGGATTTTAATACATATTGGCACAATATGATCAACGAAATGGTTGACACGCCCTTGAGCCACAATAACTAACTAATTAATTAACGATGCCCGAGCGGTTAACCCATCCCGTCTCGGGGGGGGGTCTTCAACCGCCCCCTCATGTTTTTCGCAGATAACGGACGAACGGCGAGCGGCAGGGGGCCCAAATTTGGCATACCTTTTCCAACATCAATTTGGCATGCTGTTTCAAAATTTTTAAGTCACGTCATTTAGGATCAACGAGTTAGTCAAGATCAAGTTAGGTCACCTCCAAAAAGTTCAACCAGTCGTCACGCTTTAACGGATACAGATATTTTAATGAAACTTTCAGCGTTTGCTTATCTTTAGGGATGCAACAAAACCTACCGGTGGATTAAAAAAAAAGTTTTTGACTACATATAAATTATGCCTATTTGCCAATTGCAGTTCAAATATAAAATTCTGGCTAAAGCAAGCATTTTGTATTAGGGAAAATTGATTTCCAACAACTTTTCTCGGTCTGCTCTATCCAATGGAAAAGGAAAATTTTAAAAACTTGAAAAATCAAAACTTTGAAATTTCAAAAAAAAAAAACTTGGGGGCCAAAATAAATTATGGCCCTAGTTGATTTCGCTGTCCTTTTCTCATTCAAAATAATTTTTTTCATATATCCCGAAAATGAACTCCCAGAGCCAAAAACATAATGTAGGTCGTGAATAGTCGTGAAAATCTATCCCCCTGGTAACGTCACTTTTGGGGAAAGTTGTTTTGGGGGTGGATCCGGACCCTACTCGTAGAGCGCTGTCCGATGAAAGCGCTTTCGTTTTCGTGCGACGCTTAGTTTTGATTTTTTGGGGGGTTACTATCCGCCCCCGAGACTGGGTGTGAGGATCTGACCGGGGTGACGGCGCGGGTTAACACGCGCCCTGGAGGGCATCTGAAAATTACGCGCACTGGAAGGGGGTGGCGGATTCCGCCCCCTAAGATCTCGGCTCCTATCAAAGCTGTAGGAACGAAATTCGCATGGTGGATGGGTACGGCAATGATCTCTATTTTGTACACATTTCATGACCTTAGGTCAATATCTTTGAGGGGAAATGAGATCGAAAGTAAAAAAATATTCTGGTTTTCCGTGGCTTGGCTTGTCATTGTTATGGATCGCTGTGATTGTGTTTAAATGCTCCAAAATGGACATCAATGATGTTTTGGACATTACTAATGATGCAATATAGATGTTAGACCCCACATTTGATCTCAGGTCACCTATATAACAGCACTTTATCAGGTCATTACCTGCTCCAGTTACCGAAACCGGGCCGCCGCCCGACTACTCCGACAACAATGACAAACAGTAGTTTTCAGGATGTGTAGGGAGTAACATGCAAGGTGACATCAATCGCATGACAGTCGTTTGCATTTATGACAACATTCCAGTTGACCAAGTTTGGTTCCATTAACCTGCCATGAACTTGACCTGACTTGACCTCGGTGACCTAACATGACTTTGAAACTATAAAGCATAACAATATACATCAAACAAGTCGCTAGTGTTGCCAAGAACACTTCCCTTTTGCCAATATACGGGAAGTGCATCAGCGCCGATTTTTGTTGTCTGGCGCTTATCATTTTTTTTCAACTTTAAGGACCTCCCTAACTCGAAAAATCTTCGGCCAATTTTCGTTTTTCTTGCTTCAAACAACGCGCCGATCATTTCCAAGCAGGTACAAAAACAATGGCGTATATCGTCCGGTAAAATGTGAAGTAATGTACGAAAAACCGGAGGGGTGAGGCGGATTTCGACTCCCCCCAGGGCACGTGTTAAGGTGTTGAGCTCTCAGTACCAAGGGTCCCGGGTTCAACACTCGCACCGGTCGGGACATTTCCCAATTCCGCGACCCATCGGCGGAACGATGTGGACGGCGCCATTAGCCGTGAATGTCCAATAGTGAGTAAAGCATTTGTTATTGTCGGATTTTCATCAGTGCTGCCCCATGTGCTGAAATAAGCCGTAGTCCTCTTATTTGAAGCAGTTCCTATGCTACTTCATATGCGTCACATCGTACAGTATGGCTACAGAGTGCCCCACCTAGAGTTCCGGGCCTGTCCAGTGTCCACAGCCCAGCACCGGCCGCCGGCGCCCACTGCTCGGTCCAGTGTCTGTCCAGTTAGGCGTCGCACCGTCGTACAGTTCAGCTTCATTATCAGCCCGGCTGTACCCGGCACGGGTCTCAGTTAGCTGCAGCCGCTCAACCTATCGAAAAGGTTGTCGGTTCTATATCGGGTTCTATATAGAGCCACCATTGTTTCTCGCGCTATTTGTCTTTTCTACCTTACGCAATGCGTGTAGTGATTCTCTTCCAACCACAAGAAATAACGTTTTTGCATGACATTTTTTCTAAAGTTCAGAATCCGGCACTTGTTCATCGCCGCGTTATGTCCGCGTCTAATATTGTGTATAGCGCCATATCAGTAGCGTCAAGGTCCACGCGTTTCAACAACTCCTGGTCCCTTTCGCAGGGGCAAGATCAACCCTAACTGACGCGGAGATCGGGAATACCCCACGGAACGTACTCTCGGCCCTCGTGTCCTTGTATTACAGAATCCACATACCACGCACGATCAGTACGTCAGAGATTGATTGGACACCGTAGGGACGCAAAACACCAGCGTAATGATTCACCGCTAGGTCAACATATAGCCTGTCGTCATTCACAAACTAACATATCCACATCATCATTCAATATTAGCATCCTGGACACATGCAAAGACGCAGCCGAACTAAAAATGGCTGAATCACTTTATCTTCGCAACAACAGACCCAGCCTGAACATTAACATCATATCGTGACCATTTATGTCGCCACCACAATACAGCATTGACTGATGACGACTTCCTTGTCCAAAATAGTCGCAAGTATATGCTGCTATGTACATATGTGTATATATCATTTTATGTCTGTATGTCATTTGTGGAACAGATGCCAGATAACTATTGGATATGATAGTACATATCCTGGTGTATATTATGGACACAGTCGAAGAGCATGCAGTATACAAAAACGTATAATCCAGCTAGGCCTGTTCAGCCGATATATTTTCAATTTGGCTAATTTTGTGATGGATGGGTACTACCATGGCTGTTGTAACATCATGCGAATGCCGTACTCGCAACCGATATTAATTACAGAAATCGTACGCGTATAATTTGCTCGTCATGTGCTTCTCGGTTAGGTTTTGCAATCGCAATGCATGCTTGTCATTCAAATTTTGTTTAAAGAATGGGAAACCCGAATATATATTGATTTCATTGATCTTACTATATTTTTTTCCTCACAAGGAGCAAACGTTATATCTTTCAGTCCATTCAGATGAATGTATTTATATTGAACATTACGGAAAATTGTAGGGCGGGGTAGGTCTGGTCGGGTCATAATCAGGCTCGAAAGCCAGCTCCCGAAATATGCACTTAGGAGATGCAAAGACATGTTTGAAAAAATACGCTGCTCCTGGATTTTGGACATCTAGAACATTACCGTGGTGCCCTGGTACCCTGTCCAGAAAGTTATCGTCTCATTCTTCTCATTTGGAGATTTAATGATGTTGTTCAGCAATGAACTGCTGTGTGATAAACTGCTGAAGTCTAGTTGAGATTCTGATGGCACAGGTTCGAAGCAAAATGGCCCTCTCCGCATTCGATCAGCCGAAAATTTTCCTTTCTACATCCATGGTTATAAGACACAAATCCAGCCATGCAGAAGCAAAATGTCGTTGGCAAGCCAATGTATCCTGTAGGTCATATCGCATCTTATTTCTTCATTTTCGACCATGCTGAGGTCGCAAGAGGTCGCAATAGGTCAGTCCAGTTGCATTACATTTACCTTGGGAAATGATCTGGAATGTATATATATATATATATATATATATATATATATATATATATATATATATAAACACATATATCTGTGTGTGTGCGTGCGTGCGTGCGTGCGTGCGTGCGTGCGTGCGTGCCTGCGTGCGTGGGTGCGTGCGTGCGTGCGTGCGTGCGTGCGTGCGTGCGTGCGTGCGTGCGTGCGTGCGTGCGTGCGTGCGTGCGTGCGTGCGTGCGTGCGTGCGTGCGTGCGTGCGTGCGTGCGTGCGTGCGTGCGTGCGTGCGTGTGTGTGTGTGTGTGTGTTGTGTGTGTGTGTGTGTGTGTGTGTGTGTGTGTGTGTGTGTGTGTGTGTGTGTGTGTGTGTGTGTGTGTGTGTGTGTGTGTGTGTGTGTGTGTGTGTGTGTGTGTGTGTGTGCGCGTGCGCGCGTGTGTGTGCATCCGATCCTTAGCCCATCTGATTTTTCATTCTTAATTATCCCACTGTGGTCAGAAATCCACAGGAAATAGATAGCGACGTTTGGATACGTCCTTAGTAGTTCCCGCACATCGCCCGCAATACAATGGGAGATATCGTGGTATTTTAATATTGCTTTCAGCGCAGACCTAGCGTCCCGACAAATAGCCGCCTTGTGTAGTTTATGGTGAATGATGTGTTACAACGCACCGCGAATGGCAGCTATCTCGGCAGTGAAAACTCACATGGAATCTTGGAGACGTGCTTGTAAACCATTGCCAGTGTTTTCTCCCACTCGGGAGCCGTCACTGTAAATAAACCCACATTCTGGATGACAGCCATGAGACATCTGACGACACTCTTTGATTGCTGGATTTGAAGGCCGAGTTTTTGGCTCGGAGAAAAGGAAAAAGGCCCGTGGAGGAGAGTGAAGCCGGAATGGGACGAGTCCAGCCCATTTTGCAGTCGTCGTGTGTGGTATTCGGAACATGTCGTGCAGCCTCACACAGACATCCGGAGACCGCGGAAACGGCACGACTGCGACCGCGATCGGTGCGCGCAGTTATGCAAAGTGACAAGTTTGACGAATGGCTGTGCCGAGATTGAACTTCGTGCCGTAGCGAAGAAGTTGGCGACAACAGTGGCGGGCGAGACCGGGGAAGTTGGTTTCGACACGAATGTTCAGCACTGGAGTGGTGCGGAAACCACCTGTGACGGACGGAGTGTCTCGTTTTTGACAGCCTCAAGCGGTTGAACCAGGCTAGCAGATGAGCCGCCGAAGAGGAACATATCATAAATCAGTATACTTTGAGTGAGAGGAGTGCACAGTTTTCCAGTGGATTGCCCACTGTCGCTCAGAACTGACTTGGACAATGGTGAGTCGTCGTAGACAGTTTGAAGGAATGTACAGAGTGCAGCTCATACCACGGCCGATAATAACGCTCAAATATGTGAATTGTGGTCATGAGTTCTCTGAAGAATTGAAGGAGGAATGTGACAAATGAGGAAAGTGAAGTGAAATTTTCAGTGCAAAGTGATGTGGAAGTAAAAATACAAGAGACGTAAGAAGACCAGTATGGACCGGGCAATTTGTATGCTGTTTTCATTTTAATCCTTACCGTCTCCGGGAGTCATATGCGCATCCCCGAAGGTTTTCCATGGATAGAGAAGAAGCGGCGCGGGAAAGCGCGCCAAAATTTCGCATACCTTTCCCAACATCAATTTGACATGTGTGAAAATTTTGAGGTCACGTCATTTACGGTCACCGAGTGATTCATGGTCAAATAAGGCCACCTCCAAAAAAGTTTCACCAGTCGTCACGCTTGAACAGATACAGATATTTCACTTAGACTTTCGGCGTTTGCTTATGTTTAGGGATGCAACAAAATGCGCCGGAGAAATTTTGTTTATTTATTTCGTTTTCAAGAAAAGGACGTAAAATAACCCTATGCTTATAATAAAACAAAGAAATGGATCCAAATCCGCATTGTACATATATATATATATATATATATATATATATATATATATATATATATATATATATATATATATACCGGCCACATGCCTTTCTCAACAGTGGAAAGGGCCTTCTACAAGCCTTCTATTTCGTTTTCGACATTTGTTTTGCACATTTGCCCCCTACGGCTTACATCGAATATTCTGGCCAAGATAAGTACTTTTCTTACGAGGGGAGTGAAGTTGACTTAGAACAACGGTGCCCATAAGAAACGGCAAATAAAAAATATATATGAAAACTCCAATCATTTTATCCCAAACTGTTCATTTTTGTTGCAAACAAACATCCTGGGGTCATGGATCGAATTTCCCTTCCTTTTCAGATCTCAAGCAATTCTTCTTTTGAAAATCTACCCCAAAATGCACTCCCGGAGACCAATACATGATGCTAGTCGTGATCCCGAAAGCCCTCATAAAGACGTAACTTTTTTAGGGAAAAATTGTGGTTCCTTTCTGCTTTCCGGCCCTACACGTCGAGCGCATTCCGACAACACCACTTTCGTTTACGTCCAACGCTTAGTTTGGAGATTAGGGGAGGCTGGTACTGACCCCCAAGCCTAGGATCTGACCGGGAGAATAGAGGTTAACCAGCGCCGTCTCGGGGGGTCTTCAACTGCCATCTCATATTTTTTTCGTGGATAGTGCACGAACGGGGCGTGGCAACGCGCAGGAATCTGCCATACTTTTTCCACTTCAATTTGACATGTTGTGTCCAACTTTTGAAGTCAGGTCATCTAGGGTCAACAAGTTAGTCTAGGTCAAATGATGTCACCTCCAAAACAATTAGGCCAGTCATCACGCGTTAACTGATGCAGATATTTCAAGGAAACTTTCAGCGTTTCCTTATCTTTATGGATGCAACAAAACGTACGCGAGGAATTTTTCATTTTCCCCTTTTTTGACTACTTCTTAATTTTGCATATTTCCCTATTAGAGTTCAAATCGAAGATTCTGGCTAAAGTAAACACTTGCTGTTAGTGCAAGTTGGCTTAGAACAATGTTTTCGAACGGTTTGCTCTACCCATTATGAAAGGAAAATTAAAGAAAACTTGAACTCAAAATTTTGAAATTTCAACAAAACAAATTTGTTGAGCAAAACATTGTATGGGCCTGGTCAATTTCGCTGTCCGTTACTGATTCCAAATATTTTTTCCTTCAACTATCCCACAAAATGAACTCCCCGGAGCCAAAAACATAATGTAAGTCGTGAAAATCTATGCCCCATTATGACGCCACTTTTTGGGGGAAATATTTGTGGGGGTGGTGTTGGGTCCTACTCGTCGAGCGCTTTCCGATGACACCACTTTCGTTTTCGCGCGAAGCTTAGTTTGGATTTTAGAGTAGGGGGTTCTATCAGCCCCCCGAGACGGGGCGTGAGGATCTGACTGGAGAGACTTAGCGGGTTAAGCTAAGAAAGGCTTCAGTAAAAAAAATGGCTACATTCTGAATGCCGACAAGATCACAGGTGTCAAGTACTGGCAGCATAGGTGGAGTTTCCGATGGCTCCGGAAGAGGCTCGATCCCTTCCAATGAACTCTCGGCCGACTTCGATAACTCAAGATTTCGACCTGTGATCCTCTTGGCTCATCTACCACTTCCACTGTGTTGACAATTCAGTGGCTTATGCTTGATGCTACTTCACATTTTCATCTTCCCCGCAGCTCAGCAATGGAAGCCATGACTCCGCAAAAACAATGGCGGTTTCAATGAAAATAATTGTAAGAAATTCAGCTAAGATGTGGGGGGAAAACTAGATCTTTCCCACCCCCAAACCACACCTCCCCCTTCCCTATGAACCTTGGTAGGGTGCACACGTCTTTTACTGGGACGCCGTACGCCGCTCGGGTCGGCGACATCCAGTGAACTATACTGGAGCAGCATCCATCGGTGCGCTGCCGGCTGTGATAGCCGAATGCTATTGTGCATGTCACGGTGCACGTAGGTAATTCCCTGCGCTATTTTTAAGCGAGCGCGATGCAGATGAACTCTTGAGTGTTGGGTGCGAGATAATTATGCCAGGAAGCACGCGCTCTCTCAGCTAAGACGCCTTGTGGATTGCTCCCGGGTTCATCTTGACTGTACTAGATGTGGAAATGGTTCCCTTGGGCGTCATATTATGCTGAATAAAGGATCATGTTCATGGCGCACGACCGGCTGATTAAAGCACTCTCATCCATTTGCTATGCCAACATAAAATGGAGAGCCAGCTGAGCGAAGAAACTCAAGTGCAGTGAGTCGCAGTGTCGCAAAACGTCAACATTTTAATGGGAGGTGGAGGCGCCCAGGTGGGAATCGTCGTCTACTCCTATCTCCAAATGGCACGAATAACATGTTCTCTTTCATCTCTCCCTGCTGCTACGCCCACAACAGCAGTTAGATTGAAATCATCAAGGAATCAGGATATGCTATGACGAAAATTTATGTCTCAGTTTTGATTGTAGGGTATACTAGATCTTGGCTATGGAGCTATATTTTGTGCTGCAGTCCTGCGTTCAACCGTTTCCGAATCTAATTATATATCTTTATGCTATCTTTTTCGAATAACGTCATACTTTGGCACCCAGCTTTATCACGTGATGATGAATTTGCATTTACGGGAGCGTCGACAATGATATTTTTTGCGCCCTCAGGCTTTTGCTAGATTCTGGGACGCCGATCGCATGACATGTGCCTCTTTGGCATTTATGGGTAAATATCGTTTGTCTTAGCTCAGTCTTATTTTCGTGCGTGCCGTTCTATTCCAGTTGAATGTATATATACTAATTGCGTACACCTAAAGAACGGCTGTCTCGATGGATTACCAAGAAGGTGTAATGATTAGTATTGATATTGATTATGTATATATATATATATGTATATTGTATATGTATGTATACATATATAAATAAATATATATATATATATAAAATATATATATATATATATATATATATATATATATATATATATATATATATATATATATATATATATTATATATAATAGATACCTCTTTTTGACGCCATGCAATTATAAAGTGTTTAAGGTCATTGTTTGAAGCTTTAGGTGGCGTCGGAATTCTGACAGCGAATCCTGACAACGAATAGGCATAATTTTTTTCCATAATACCTCATTGAACGACCTCTGTTCTGTCTTCAGCGTCCCGTCAGTAAAAACAACTCCGGCCATTTTTCACCAGTAAACTTTGGGCCGCCGCTACAAGTGTGTCGTTTTTATGTGGACATGTCGTTGCGAGGATGCGGTGGTATTACGACTGTTGCTTCGGAATTCTGGTACGTTATGCATGTTGGATTTGTGTGTGCTGGTGCGTTGACACCTCTAGGTAGGCTTCGGCGCGGGATGTGATACGCCGTTAATCCCTCGCCTTTGAGACTGAGACGCGTTGATTGTGAAACTGTTCTTGCCGGCACTTAAGCCCTTGAAATATATATATTATTTTGTCTGCGTTCATTCACCAAGTTGCGACCTGTTAGGCATAAGTCGCCCTTGGAATCGTGTCCCACGTGCGGGACTATTTTATAGTAA
The DNA here is from genome assembly GCA_034440575.1 of Imbricaverruca yamaguchii. Taxonomy (NCBI): domain Eukaryota; kingdom Metazoa; phylum Arthropoda; class Thecostraca; family Neoverrucidae; genus Imbricaverruca; species Imbricaverruca yamaguchii. The sequence continues at coordinate 53,995 of JAOTOL010000541.1, read as the reverse complement.
CGCTGCCCCGCTCGCAATGTTGCCGGGCTGTTGGAACGGCGTTTTTGAAGGTGACGATTTGCTTAGATAGACGCTTCGTTCGTAATGTGCTTAGCCGGCGGCAGTACCTCGGCATGCATTTCATGCTCAACGCGCGGTGTTCACGTGTGCGAACACCACGACAAGGAATATTTCGATAAGATCCATAAGTAAAATGGACAACACGTATACTCGCGTAGCTGTGGTGGTTTGTCTATATCTTTGCTGTTGAGTTGGTTTACCAACTCATTGATCGGCACCTGCGCTGATGATCTTATTGCTTTATGGTCAGTTATGATGTGCTTTTTGTTCGCCAGACACGAACTCAATGCCCCTAGGGTCAACACGAACTCCACGACACGAACTCCATGCCCCTAGGGTGTTATTTTACTTCCCAACCGAAAGGCATGCAGAGGAAATGAGCGATCACACCATGTTACGCACATTCATAAACATTGCATTGGAATTGCAAAAAATTATATTTCCTCAAACTGCAAATTTCTCACCAAACCTTAACTAAATTTAACCAACTTATTTGCTTTATGAAGGAAAAATATGTATAAAGACTTGTCTTCTGACCACCTTAACCCTCTCTGATAAAATCCTCACACCCCAGAACAGCCGTGCTACGGCCCAGAACAAGCTGTCACATCACCATACACCCATGAGGGCCACATCCGATCGTCAGACACTGATACGTCAACTTCCGTCAGACATCAGAGACAGCGACGTCCGCGGCCGCCGGCGTCATCGAGGTCAGCTATGGAACTTGACCGGAGGGGATGGGTCACGATAGCCATTGGTCTCGACAGCCCGGCTGGCGACGACTGCCGAGTAAGCAGCGACGACGACTTCCGTCGCGGTACCTGCCGCTACATGAACGTTGGGGGGGGGGGGGCATTTATGTGTTCCAAGTGTCCCCCACAGGAAGCTTTTCTACAACACAGCCGAGGTCAAACAATCTCTAATTGAGTCCAAAGACCAATTATGGGATCCATTAGACAAATCACGGCCACTCACATTCATTTCCCAATCCTCATAATCACTAAGAATGCAATGCAAACAACCAATCAATACGAGTTACGATTAGCAGCACATATAATCCTACGCATGTCATTAACAAGCAACAATGCACATCCGAAACCAAGCCGAGTATTCGAAGAAGTAGTGCCGAATCACCATAGCGTTCGATGTTCTCGGAAGATTCTGCCCACGGTATGACAGGTAAGGCGAGGCATCTGCCTGCCCACCTCAGTGCGCCTCGGGGGCATCACTCGAGTAGTTACCGCTTCAATTCTCAAGACGACCATATGGCCAAGCAGTGGCAGCCTGGTCCATGGGGTGCCATGGCAGCGCACCTCGGACAGCGCTAGTAGCGACCAAGCGCAGCCCTGAATCGCAGCTCCGTATGACCAGTGGTGTGGTCAGTACCACTAGTCGGAGTCGCCAGCGGTGCTGAAATCAGCTCCGTCTCGATCGCGGTCAGCTGTCTGTGGCAGATTAGTGAGTGGTGACGATATGAACTGGAATGACGCTCCAGCTCAAGTTAGTCAGTCACTATTTCGTGATCATCAGAAGAAGTCAGCTTCTCTTCACCGGGTGGTAAGACAGGGATGGGTAACTTGCGATAGGTAGGGGATAAGACTTGGTTCGCAGGGGCGGACATCCAGGATTAAGTGTTAATTTTAGCCACTAAACAAAATTATTACAACACCTTCACAAGTTTCAGCAAGCAGAAGAACCTCAGATATAACTAGTTAGTCTATCAGACTCAATCACTAACATTCATTCATCCAAGTACACACATGTCAGCCGAATCAATATCTCCATCCATTCTGCAAGACATCAACTTCAATCATACAACAGCTCTAAACATCCACATCAAGATCAACATCAATTTCTAAAACAGCAGCTCACATGTAAACATCTCTCAATCCATTCTATCATTCCATGTTAGGTGGCACCACATGCATTGCGTCGCTGGTCTATATAGGAGGCGCCACTGGCGTCGAGTTATTCGGAAGTTCCGATGGGTGGCACCACATCAGCGTAATGGCGCTACCTGCGCTCCGGTGTTCCTGTATAGGTGGCGTCCCTGCGCCCGTTCGCACTGTCAACTCAAAAGTGGACGCTCGAAACAAATACTGACCAACTTGTTCTATGCAGTCACAGTTCAGCGAAAGGATGCAGAGTTTTGAACAATGGGAACGATTACCAGACACACTCCACTCACAACACACTCTACTCACATTCTCGTTCGGGTGTTTCACCGAACAACAGGGATCAGCATGACGTTGCTCTGTCATGGACACTCAGGTCTCGACAGTACCGAGAGTCCAATCAAGCTTCAGTCTGAGCTCTCTCAGGAGCTCAAGCAACGGCTGAACCCAAGCTAATTAGCTCACTAGCCAAGTAGCTTCTTAGTGCTCAGGTTAATAAACTATTCTTGCACCGAAATCCGTACAGGCTGTGACCTACTAATCCAGCAGCCTCTTGATGGTCAAGTATATCAACTCATCTTGCACCGTATCCAACATACATACAACATTCACACATGTCCCGAACATTTTTGTTTCATTTGGTCACAATTATCAACCTGATATATTAATTGTGCCTTGCCAGGCAATAGTTTCAGTATCCTCCAATTCAAATATTTCAAGTATTTAATCTCTGAAAGTCCCAAAAATATTTTTTAATATAAATGTGTCCTATTTAATTCTTATCTATTCCTATCATTAAATTATTTTTCTAAGTAGGTGCAATCTATTTTAAAAATCATCGGTGTTCCATATAATACTACAGTTCCATGTAAACTTAATTTGGCAATGTTCTATTTACTCTAAGTTAACCTATTTGTCCATCTGAATTAATTTAAGAGCTCACAAAATTAAATATAACCCACTGAAGAATTGTGTGATTTCTTCCTCAAACCATCAGCACATACCTCAAGTCATATTTGAATAATACTGTTGGCTGTGATTCAACTTATTTACTCAAGTGATAATGTTCTAAAATTATTTGTATTTAATGAAGCAACCATTTTCCAAAACAATTATCACAAATATTAGGCTTCACTAATTATATGTTTCAATTTCGTATCAGAGTCCACACACTAATTTACAAGCATGTCATACGAAGATCAGCAGACGTAGAATTGATATTATAAATTTATACAATACTGTTCTAGTAGTGGCCAAAATTCAAGCAGGTGTTTTGGCAGGATTTTGGGAATGCCCAGACTCACGGTTTACTGGCTGAGCAGGCTGCAGATGTGAAGACGGCTGCAATGGTGAATTTTCATTGAAGCCTACAGCTTCCTCTGGTACAGCAGTCGGCTGGTAACAGCAGTTGCTGCTCTCGACGCTGGCTACCTTTGACTCAGGCATCATGATTAGATTCAATCCTGAATTATTGGCAATTTCAGGCGTTTACTTGTTTCATCCCAGTTCATGAACAAAACTAGGAAATGGGGTGGGGAGGGATGAAATTGCATTGCCAACTCAGGAATATTCCAATAGTGTCAGCCAAGGCATTAGAACCTCAAAGTCTGCACATAGGGACAGCAGCAACTCAAGGGGACAGAGTTATAGTTCATCTAGTGATAAAAGAACTCAATATGAAAAAGCCAAAGGTGGTTATGGAGCATTTGTTAAGTGTATGATGTTTAATGCTCAGAGTATCCGTTCCAAATTTGATGAGTTCAAGTGTTATGTTGCTGAGGAGGAACCGGATTTTGTTTGCATTACGGAGGCATGGGTCAGTGAAGGGTATTTTGGAGATAACTTACAGGACTATGAGATCCAGGGATACAATATGTTTTCGTGCAATAGGGGTCCAGCAATGAAAGGGGGTGGTGTAATGCTCTATATAAATAGCTTATTCAGTTCTCAAAAAGTAGCAGGTGGGAATAAAAATGTGTCTGTGGAGTCCATTTGGCTTGATGTCACTGTGGGAAAAGGCAACAGCAATACTCTTAGGATAGGAGCTTTCTACCGATCAGGAACCCTGCCACATTCTCAGCAACTGGAGCTTGACAAGGTGATTTGTGAGGAAATCAGTAGAAACTTTAAGAGGAAGTGCCTTATTCTCGGTGACTTTAATCTAAAAGGTTATGAAAATGCTGGTGTTGGCTCCCCATCATGCAAAATGTTCAGGAAATGCCTTGAAGAGGACCTGTTCTTTACACCAGTTTGTATCGGAACCTACCAGGCATGGTTCATTCTTGGACCTTGTATTCTCGGATTTAAGTGACTTGGTTCAAGACTTGACTGTAGGCGAAACTCTGGGAAAAAGTGACCATAACATAGTTAGATTCAAGGCACATGTAGGGGAAATTATCAAGGATAATTTGGTAAAGGTTCCAAATTTCAACAGAGCAGACTTCAACGGCATGAGAGCGGCTTTAAGTGCCATCAGATGGGAAGAAGAATTCTCCAATTTAAATGCCTGTGAAATGTGGGAAAAGTTCAAATCTTACTTAAAGGAAACTCAGATTAGACATGTCCCCCAAAAGCAAAGACGCAAAGGAAGGGTAGGAAAGCCAGCATGGCTTACACCAGACGTAATAAAAGCAATTAAGGCTAAGAAAACTGCATTTAGAGTTTTTAAAGAAGCCTCAAATGTCATTAATCTAAAGGCGTATCGAAAAGCTAGAGACACTGTGAAGCAAAAAACCAGAGCAGCAAAGCGAGCAAAGGAACTGGATTTAGCTAGAAACTGTAATGGGGACAGTAAAAAGTTCTTTAGTTTCTACAAGCTGAGTAAAGTGTCTAGCACAATTGGTCCACTGGAAGTAAACGGGACTACATTGGGTGAGGATAGTGAGATGGTTGAGGAGCTGAGCAAGCAGTTCAAATCAGTGTTTACATTGGAAGATATGACCAATCTGCCGACCGTACACCATAGTTCAGTTACATGGGATCTGACAAATGATGTTGATTTCATTGGTAGTGATGTTGTTTACAATCATATCAGGAAAATAAAGCCAAATAAGGCAGCAGGACCTGATGATATTTATGCTAGGGTGTTGCGGGAAACTGAAAAGGAACTGGCATTTCCACTTAGTATAATATTTTGTAGATCAGTTTCACATAATGAAATTCCAACCGATTGGAAAAGGGCAAATGTAGTTCCTATTTTCAAGAAAGGAGAAAGAGGGAAAGTTGAAAACTATAGGCCAATAAGTCTCACATCCCTAGTCTGCAAGGTACTCGAATCAATTATCAAGGATAGAATAGTTAGTTATCTGGAAGGTAGCAGATTGATTCAAGATACTCAACATGGATTTAGAAAAGGACGATCGTGTCTCACAAACCTCTTGAACTTTTTGAACTTCGCCACAGAACAATTTGATCAGGGAAATCAGGTTGATGTAGCATATCTTGACTTTAGTAAGGCCTTTGACAAGGTACCCCATAAACGGTTAATGATACAGCTTCAGTCCCATGGTATTGCAGGTAGCATCTTAAAATGGATAGAGTTGTGGCTTTCAGATAGACAGCAAAGAGTGATGCTAAATGGTACAAAGTCATCATGGCAAAATGTTCTTAGTGGAGTCCCCCAGGGGTCAGTACTAGGGCCATTACTGTTCATTGTATTTGTAAATAACATTGAAAGTGGCCTAAGCAGTAATTGAAATTTGCAGATAATTTGAAGGTCTTTAGAGCAATAACAGGTTAGGATGAGCATATCTCGCTGCAAAAAGACTTAGACGAACTTGTGAAGTGGTCCGAAGAATGGCAAATGAAATTTAACTTTGATAAGTGCAAAATCATGCATGTAGGTAAGCAGCATATGAAGGCTCCATACTTGATGGGTGGCCAAGTGCTATCAGTGACTCAACAGGAGAAGGATTTAGGTGTTATTCTAAACACAAAACTGGGGGCATCAGAACAGACCAAGGAAGCCAGGAAGAAGGCACTGAGAATGCTCGGGGCAATAAATAGGAATGTATCATACAGAAGTGAGGAAGTGATCAGGAAGCTTTACTGTGCATACGTCAGGCCACATTTGGAATACTGCATCCAAGCTTGGTCTCCTAGCTATGAAAAAGATTGTTGGCTTTTAGAGAGAGTACAAAAGAGGGCTACAAAAATGGTTAATGGCATAAGCAACCTGGCATATGAGGAAAGATTGAAGAAATTGAATATGTTTTCACTTAGATATAGAAGGCTGAGAGGAGATCTCATCGAAGTCTTTAAATTTGTCAATGGTCTGGAGAGGGGATACCTTGGGGAAATGTTTGAATTTAACAGAAATGATGCAATTAGAGGTCATAAATTCAAAATTAAAATTAACCACAGCAGAACAAGGTTAAGGCAAACTTTCTTCACCAACAGGGTAGTGGAACACTGGAACCAGCTGCCAGAAAACATCGTCAGTAGCAGCACATTGAACATCTTTAAAAACAGCATAGAGAATCATTATAAGAATAGAGGGCTTGCTTTTCAGTATTACAGGGAGGGCTGATTGGCAGATTTGGTGGGCAACTGGTTCAGTGTACAGAGTGCAACCAAGAAGGGCCCTTGTGGCTCATTTTTTTTTTCTCTCTCTCTCTCTCTTTCTCTCTCTCTCTCTCTCTCTCTCTCTCGAGTTGCACTAATCTTTTATGTCTTATGTCTTTATGACAGTTTTGGTGGGCAACTGGTTCAGTGTACAGAGTGCAACCAAGAAGGGCCCTTGTGGCTCATAGTTGCACTAATCTTTTATGTCTTTATGTCTTTATGTCTTTATGAACACATCATTTATGGGGTTTTCCGAATCGCGCAAGCACCAGTTGAATCCGGGTCACGGCACAGTTGTAGGGAAGTTTTGCCCCCCAAAGCTTTGATATATAATCTTGATAGTGCTTCATATTAGGATGTCCTGCACATGCTAACTACTTGGACATGCCAATGTCCTGTATATGCCAACACATATGAACGCAGGTGTATGCAGTTGTATATATGTGGAATGCCTGCATCCTTGTTATAGTGAAATGCTAGGGCATCATTGTGGTGAAATTTAATAGAACCAGACAACATGGAACAGACTTCCAAATTTGAACCCTGCATCCCACTATATCAGACCTGTGCTCTGTGATTTCAAATTTGACTCCACTGGTTATCTGTATTCTTAGCACTGAACCTTTGATAATTGGACTCTACTTAAAAATGGGATAATTTATGAATGACACCAGGGTACTCCACAAATAGGAATGTTTTATGAATCTTGTCCTGAACCATGTATGGGGATCACCACCACAACTAGTCCAGCAATCATTGTCATCTAGCAATGGTCAGCATATTTTTGAAAACATGCTATGCTAAACATTTTGTAAGTACCTGCCAGTATGGAGCAAAACAATATATACAACAATACAACAATATAGTAACCTTGCTTTGAGACTGGTAAAATATTGGAGTGATTTTGTTGCACCATGAAAAAGAGCTGATGCATATGTATGTAAGCTGGAGCTGATTTGCACTTAATTTTATGTTTGCATCAAACATGTACCATGTCAGTGCTGACATTTTCGTGACACGTTTATAGCTAATTCAGGCTCTACCATTCGTTCACAGACGAAGGACGCCGCGGCCTTCTGTCGTAGCTTGGCCAGGCAATTAGGCACAGGCGAGGTGGTTTGAATGCGACCGGCTCAAGAATGGACACAGACAACCAGAGCCTGATGGACGCTATGCTCGACATCAGGAAGGTGGCTGATGCGGAGCGCATCAGGGTCTCCAGTGACGCCAGTGTCAGTACCATCCAGTGTGCTGCCAGTCGCCTGGTGGTCCGCCGTGTCGTTCCGCCGTCGTGCCGCTCGCCCCTCGAATCCGCGACCGTAGGCTACAAGGTGTTGCACGAGCCGCGCTGCGCGAATGGGTTCAACCAGCAGCTGCTCAAGGTACTGTGGGAGAGCCGCGACATTACGCCCAGTCTTGGCCCATACGTGGACCTGGTAACCAGACAGTGGCTCATCTTCCCCACTGAGAATGTCGTGGAAAGCATGGGTAGTGCAGTGCGGGAAGTGTTCCGCATGCACCGTCAGCTCGACCACGTCAACGCGGCGAAAGAGCTGGTGGTCCGCTGGAACTGCCCGGACCCGTGCCAGGCCGATGATGTGATCCGGGCCGTTCAGCGCAAAGCCTGGTTCAACTTTACCGGGCACTCGACAAGCCTGCGCCAGTCGCTGGCTGACACCGTCATGAAGCGCCACAAAAGCACAGCATCTGCTAAGTGCGCAATATATGCGTATGAGGAGTAGCACACGCGTGTTCAGTAGAAGCAAAGTGGCACGCCAGGGCGTCGGTAGCTCAGTGGCAAACTGGGTGTCTGGGAAAAAAGAGGTGTGGCGTTTGATTATCGGCGGCGCCTCCCCATTCCTACCAAGTTGAGAGGCAGGCGACGCAATGTGGCCTCAAATGATAAGCTACAAATAACACAAAGAGTAAGACTCCATGACCCGGCCTAGCTCAGGCCCTTGCCTTTATATTCTTCTTACCTACCAGGAGTGTGTACATGAGTATGCGGGCAAATCCCAGGTATACAACACCATTTTGGGAAAGGTGAGAACGGCCGCACGAACCCGCCCCCGCCGACCGTTTTTCTGTCGCCTTTCCATTTGCTAAATAACCGGCTCAGCCTGGACGATAACATTAAGGAACGTTGAAGTATCTTGGCACGTCGTGTCAGAAAGGCCGCTTATTAGGTTAGCTCACCACTGTGCCAACCGGGCAGCCTTATAACAGCCATGAGTGAAACTTCATTGTTCGAACCCGTAACCGGGGTCTAAATTGCTTCTTCCTGCCGCCTCCATCGGCAGTCCCACCAACACATTTCGTGGATTTAATGGTGACAGAGCTCGCGCTTCGAAACATAAAAAGTGCTACTATTTAATTTCTAGCTGAAATATGTATCAACTGCAACGAGGATCCAACATGCTTTTACAACGCGGCAAAGGAAGTGTGCGAGGCACTTGTTGCATTAGCCATACATGCAAAGAGTTTGAGACAGCTCACAGGTTCGTCGGTGACGGCTTCAGCATTTCTTTCACCCCTGGTTCACTGTTCAGGTCTGGAATCAGTTGGTGCGTCGGTTTGCGTTATGACAAGCTCGAACCTGAGCAGTTTGATTGCACTTTCACAGTCGCATTCTGAAACAAGCTGTCAATTCTTCAACAGGCTTGAGAGAAGACCGTGTTATGTTCAACAGCACAACTGAATCGGCACAGATGGCCAAACAAGATGGTTACTGTGCAAATCTTTTGCGAAAAGATTTATCCTGGGACTTTGTCCGCCGCTCACTATGCATGTTGTGAGTGTGAATTGCGTCACATCACCTTGTGCCCACACTTAGCGACATTCAGCACCAGTGCCGATGCTGCCATGTGCAGTGCTGGCAGGTTGGATGACAGACTTATTACGTCTTTTCTTTGATGTATTGTTAATTAATTTCATCGCTGAAAACAATCGAGTCCCTCCCGAAGAGATCGGAAACTCCAGTCACGCCACTGATGAGTGATTATTTGGGCTTAGGGGTGCATCAACTGCTACTGGCTATGTAGCGCTCATTACAGCCACGCCACCAGGAATCTTAATCCTTTTTTAGCCGTGTGTGACCTCTCAGACGTAACTGAAATCAGCACGAGAAATTATCCTGGCCAAAGTTAATCTCTTCACTGAAAGCATTTTCGCTTGCATTTCACTTCGTCTCACTTTATCATATTTCGCATTCTATTCTGCACAGCGTCTATTTATTCACTTTTCTCGATAGCTGCGACGGAGGATGAAGTCCGGAGTGAGTGCCAATTGAATTCAAATTGAAGCCCTCAGCACACATATACGTGCAATTCGCGGATTCACCCATGTTCCACCCGGACATCGTGATCTTCCCCGGGTTTGGATCCTGTTGCAGCCGTTACCGATGACACACACCACATAGACCTCTGCATCCCAGCTCCCGCCACGTGTGTGCCCTCTGGCGATCGTGTCCGGGGCCGTACGTGCCGACCCGTGTCGGGAGCCGCACGTGAAGACCCGTGTCCGGCCCCTCCCACATCCGACCCGGCTAGTGCATGCACTGCCGTCGATCGCCGCGACTAAACGCCACGACAGTACGCGTAAATCAAGCCAGTAAATCGAACGACAACATGCCAACTTTGACCGCGAGTTGCGCGACGGCTGTTCACGTGAGGTCAGTCAGTCAGTCACGTGAGGCCGGATGGAGTGTGGTCGGGTTCCATCCGACACGCCGACACACGCAGGCTGCCGAGCAGGCCGTGGTGATATGGAGCCGGCGGGTCGTAGTGACTTGAAGCCGGCCGGCCGTGGCGACATGAAGCCGGCGGGTCACGGTGACTTGAAGCCGCCGGCTGTGGTGACTTGAAGCCGCCAGTTGTGGTGACTTGAAGCCGACGGGCCGTGGTGACTTGAAGCCGCCGGGCCGTGGTGACTTGAAGCCGCCGGGCCGTGGTGACTTGAAGCCGGCGAGCAGTGGTGACTTGAATCTGGCCGGCCGTGGTGACTTGAAGCCGACGGGCCGTGGTGACTTGAAGCCGGCAGCTGTGGTGGCGTGAAGCCGACGGGCGGTCCACCTTTCGGTCGTCCGGTGCCTGTCGGTCGTTCACTTTCCGCTGTGCGGGGGTCTACCGTCCGACGCTCACCTGTCTGAGACGGATCCACCATCGGACATCGGATATCGGACGCCACCTGCAGTGCAACAGGCAGCGGTGGAGATGTTGGGAGCGCTTCGGACGGCTGAACGACACACATCGAACGGCCGGCCGGTCGTTCGATGTGTGTGGACAGTGGACGGTGGACACGGACGGCAGAACGGTGGACAGTGGACGGCCCAACTGTGGGCAGTGGGCGGCCCAACGGTGGACAGGGGGCGGCCCAACGATGGCCAGTGGACGGCCCATGCGCCTCGGACGGTCGGCGTCATCGCCGAGAACTGGCGCCATTTTCGCCGCGTCGCGCCATTTCCGTGGCGGTGTCCGAGTCGTCGCCGACACCGGTCTGACGGCCAGCGAGCGCAGTTCGCCTGAGCTCGGCGGCTGGCGAACCACAGCGGCAGTCTGGCGAACCACAGCGGCAGTCTGGCGAACCACAGCGGCAGTCTGGCAAGCCAGCCGAACCGGCGGCCGGCCAGTCGCGCCAATCTCGCGGCGAAATGAGCGCCAAAAAATCGCCCCCGTCCGTGGCTTGCCGGATGTTTGGAATAGTTGTCCATCCGCCTTGGCGGCTGCTGGCGTCTTCCAATAAGAACGCCACGACAAAATGGGCGTCAAGGCTCGGCTTGATTGCTCTGGGAACCAGCAGCCCATTGCGCCCGACCAGCATACTGTGTGCCGCTCACTGCTTTATATTTGTGATGGGAATAAGCATGTACGGGGTGCGGGTCGTATACGCACTGTCAGACCCGGTAAACCTGGTTTTCAATTTGTGGCCCGGAGCTTTATGGGAGTGATGTAAACACGGCAATGACAGCGGTGCGTTGATGCTGGTTTATTCAAGGCACGCACAGATTAAGCTGACGTCATTTGCCTTCCTAATAGCATTATGTTGCTGTATTTTAAGAGAACTTTGTGAGACCACTGTTAGCTGTCCCAGTTGTACGACACAAAGGTATGCGAGACGTTTGTAGATGACGTTGGTAAGTGTGTGGGGGGAGTGATGAGCAACATCAGAAATGCATTTCCAGTCCAGGATGCAGTACAGTTCGGTCATAGTTTCTGCGCAATAGTGTGCTTCGTGCTTATGCTGCGTAATATTATGGGCCCCGCCCATGTGTGTTATCAGGTGATTACTACACCGTTTTAATGGCATAGTTGTATGGCTTCTGATCGATGTGCTAGCTACGAAAGGAGCGATAACAACCCCAAAGTGCCATTGTTTTCGTCCTTCTATGCATTAATAATCCTGGCGCACCGTTAGTTACCGGTGCATTTCAGGTGACTTCTCACTCTATCGGTCTTGAGCAGACGGCAGGCTGACGATATATTCGTCTCATCACCACGGTTCTTTCCATATACAATGCTTTGCGCTCTCACGTGCAGTGATAGCTGCATGTACTCTCACGTGATGATATGGGTCCATACGCTCTCAGGTACAGAGGTGGATTGATGCGCTCTGACGTGCAGAGGTGTGTTGAAGCGCTCTCAAGTGTAGCACACCTCATGACTCAGCATAGGATCACTGTGCACTGTCACGAGGTACACTTGGCGTGTTTTTCAAATGTTTACTGTTCATGAAGGCCCGTGGCCAAAATATATCTACTGCCAATTCGGTTCTATTTAATGTTGTAATGTGAGCACGAGGTTATTTTACGCTCTTTTACCATGTAATTACTCCTAACAACACAAAGGTCACCTGACGTCAAGTTAGATCATCAATCTAGGATAGACTTGGGCACATAAATGAGGTGCTTAAGTTGTCTATCAACCTACGATATCCATCATTGATGGTTTAGGGGTAGTACATTATACTAATTGCGGAAAACTTGTGATTTAGAAAAAATAAGATAAAAAATAAATAAATCCTCGATGTTCACTCTAATTACGTCATTGAGCAGTGACCTGACAGGATATCCTCGATGTTTCACACGATGGGGTCGGCAAATGATGCGCCATAGCTTGTGCCAGGATCCGCCTTCGCTTCGATAATTTGCGGGAACATTCACCTCAGACATCCGTTTGGGTGCACGAGTCCTCTATCACTCATGGATGGTGGGCGGGGTCAATAGGCGTGCCGGGTTCCGTCCTTTTCGTGTGAGAGCGACAATGGCGAAGATAACCTCTTCTTCCTTCGGCACAAAGCAGCTCAATAGCTTTGGCATGCTTTATTTAGCTGTTCACTATTCATGCGCAAGACTGTGTCCTCGCATACGTTGTGCTGAAGGCGTCACAGGGTTGCGAAACTTACAGAATCTAGTCAACATCAAGTTTCCTATTTTTAATCTCGTCTCTCGATAGAGCGCCGACTTGTTCATCGTGTTCGCCGCCGATCGAAGTGGCCGCCTCAGCAGAGCGCCAGCCGAACGGAGGGCTGAGTCAGCCGGCCACAGACGCTCTCCGTCGTGCGAACAAGAGCCGCTCGGCTCGCGCAGAGCCGTGTGCTGACACAGACCGGCAGCACACTCGGCCGCCTCGAGCCGAGCGTCAGCAGAACACCGCGTGTGACGTTAGCCAGTAGAGAGGCTCGTATGATGTGAGCCAGCAGAGAGGCTCGTATGATGTGAACCAGCAGAGAGGCTCGTATGATGTGAACCAGCAGAGGGGCTCATATGATGTGAGCCAGCAGAGAGGCTCGTATGATGTGAACCAGCAGAGAGGCTCGTATGATGTGAACCAGCAGAGAGGCTCGTATGATGTGAACCAGCAGAGAGGCTCGTATGATGTGAACCAGCAGAGAGGCTCGTATGATGTGAGCCAGCAGAGCACCACCTGAGGTGTGAGCCAGCAGAGCACCACGTGTGGTGTGAGCCAGCAGAGCACCACCTGAGGTGTGAGCCAGCAGAGCACCACGTGTGATGTGAGCCAGCAGAGCACCACGTGTGATGTGAGCCAGCAGAGCACCACCTGAGGTGTGAGCCAGCAGAGCACCACGTGTGATGTGAGCCAGCAGAGCACCACGTGTGGTGTGAGCCAGCAGAGCACCACCTGCGGTGTGAGCCAGCAGAGCACCACCTGAGGTGTGAGCCAGCAGAGCACCACATGTGATGTGAGCCAGCAGAGCACCACATGTGATGTGAGTCAGCAGAACATCACGTGTGACGTTAGCCAGCAGAGCACCACCTGAGGTGTGAGCCAGCAGAGCACCACGTGTGGTGTGAGCCAGCAGAGCACCACCTGCGGTGTGAGCCAGCAGAGCACCACCTGAGGTGTGAGCCAGCAGAGCACCACATGTGATGTGAGCCAGCAGAGCACCCCACATGTGATGTGAGGCAGAAGAGTACCACATGTGATGTGAGCCAGCAGAGCACCACATGTGGTGTGAGCCAGCAGAACATCACGTGTGATGTGAGCCAGCAGAACATCACGTGTGATGTGGGTCAGCACATCACCACGTGTGCTGCCGGCTACAATTTGGCATCTTCCAGCGCCGAAACAAAGCTGTTGCGACTCGACTTCTATGCGACATTTCTTCTCCCGCGTAAAGTTCAACGGAAGTGAAATTGCATAAACGTTCTTGTCGTGTAAGTTTTGTCGCGCAGAAGTAATTCCGCGTATGCATTTTTCGAGTAGAAGTTGTACAACACGGAAGTGAAATATGCGGAAGTAATCCAGGAGAAGTAATGTGCCACAAATACTTTTAATAACCTTTATCGTGTGTAGGAAACATTGCGCGGAAGTTTTGCAGTAGACGTCATGTCGTTGCAGATCAGTCGGTAGCCGTTGCAGCTCTGCCGGTTGCCGTTCTAGTACAATAATTCGTACTGCGGAACTGATGCTAGCGAACTGGCTTCATAGTGTGTTAGTCAACCCCCCATCCTCTGTTGTGTCACCAAATCATCCTCTTCATTCGCCACCAAACCACCCATGTGCCACGCCACGAAATCACTCTCGTGCTACACTACTAAACCACCCATGTGCCACGCCACCAAGCCACCCTGTGCCACGTAACTAAGATACCCTCGTGCTACGCCACCAAACCACCCTCCGCCAAGCTGCCTTCATCCTGTGCCTGCAAACAGTCTTTATTCACACGCCAGCAAGCAGTCTTTCGACGTCAGCGAACTACCGTTGTTATGTGCGTCTTTTTCTCCAAGGGGTGGGGTCAGCTGTTCCTTATTTGCTTCTTTTTTTCACAAGCTCAGGGAATACTGCGAAATAATTATCGATACCCAACTGTGCATGTACAGACCGCTGCTCTTGTAGGTCGGTTATAAAGGTTGGCACATGCTGGCACTTTGTCTGGTTCGGTATCATAGCCAGGCCTGAAACACAGCGCGCGAGTGTCCCTGCCGCACCTCTGACCCCGCCGGTGCCGGGCCCAACACGTCGGACCATTGGTCGCGTGGGTATGTCCGAAGTATGAACTGAAATTTATAAATGTTACAAAGAAGGTAAATGTTTTCCCCTTAGGCATCTTTCCTTTTCATCTGCTGATGATCTGCGTGACTTTTTTCACATTTGGCCTCATAATAAATGATTGTTCTGCTAATCTGTGTACTGTCAACCATTTGTTCTACCCCTAGGCATTGTTCAAATAAAAATGTTTTACATTCCTAGTGACATGAGCGTGCATATTTATGAAATTGGCATCAGGTCCTCCCATGGCAAAATTCGAAGATTTATTCCCGCTTTACCTCAAGCTAAAATGAACTTGCAAGGCGTGCAAGTAACGCCCTCCCCACTTCGAATTCGAGACGCAGAACTGTGACATAAGCAAACTTAAGCACACGCACACACACCTATACGTGCAAGGCATGCAAAACGAGGACGGTGACTGGGTACCGACTATCGAGGACCATGTGAAGGCACCACACGACTAGGCTCAGACTTTGCATCGTAGTGGGCGTGCATGTCTAGTCATGTTCTGACTCTTGGATTGTGGAGAAAAACGTCATGAAAAGCCATCAGGGTGGAACTGAATACCGAGGACCGATGCGATAACTAAGGACCGATTTCACACGGGCGCAACCAGGGGGACAACTGTGGGCGTGTGCTTCTTTCCTCGCGCAAAGCGTTTTATAGCCGAGCGTGGAATAAGACCAGGAAGATATATAATGGGCTTCTCTCTCTCCCTCTCTCTCTCTGTCTGTATGTCTCTGTGTCTGTCTTTCTGTCTGTCTGTCTGTCTGTCTGTCTGTCTGTCTGTCTGTCTGTTTGTCTCTCTGTCTGTCTGTCTCTCTCTCTCTCAAGGAGAGAGAGCTCTCTCTCCTTGAGAAATTTAGCCGGAAGAAACGCAAGATGGACACTGATCATGCGAAGGCGTACGCCGGCTCCCAAGCAAAAGTTGCTCCGAATCCCAGCATTAAGACCAAGCTTGCGACACTGGTACAAAGCATTTCTGTTCCAAGCTGCATTGTGGTCGGCGTCCAGCCGCCGTCCAGACGTGTTGTTCGGAACTCTCGCGCGCTCTTGTCCCACCGACTCGGGAGACGGCCGGCCAACTCGCGGCGACAGCCAGCTCTGCCGCAGCCGGCGATTGAGCGAAACTTCGCGTATAAATCCTGAGTGCCACCTATTAGAGCGAGCGTGTACAGCAAGCGGCGCGGTTAATATCGGACAGTGCCATTTGTGAGCTGACGGGGTGGCGCCTCGCAATAACGCCAGCTGTTTGTCGCGCCGTAAACGCCTCTCATCACGTGCCGGCGCCGGTTGAAGATAGCGGCGGTTCCACCAAATCCCCAGCAAGACGTGCTCGTTTTGGGGGGCATTTTCATCATGGAGTACCCTAAAGTGGACAGTTTTTATTAATAAGCTTTGTATAAGGACTTTGTGGAGATATAGATATAGACGTAAGTTAAGGCTGGGCAGTGCCTCACCCAAAGCCATCGGTTCTCTGGTCAGGCCATGATTTAATGGCATGGGTCATGTCCTGGAGCACTTCTGATTTTCAAAATGCCCTGAATTAATCCAATCCCATTAGTCAACAGTACTTGTCGAAATCCTAACGGGAACCAAATTTACTTGGCCTCTGATCAGTAACCTTACACTTCCCGAGCAGAAATTTGGAAGGTACACATTGTCAATTTGGTCACGCACTACAAGTCGTATTAGTTGCGAATCAAGGAGTGCAAGGCAGGGCTACAAGCTCTCGATATTTGGAAGTTGGCCTCTTTGTCCTGACCGAGGTCCTTGACCTTACATGACCCTGACGCCGAATATATGCCAGAGATGGGAAGAAATGCAGTTACAGATACACACATTTCAGCGTTTTGTGATCCATGTTTATATTGCCTAAAAACCCGAGGGGAAGTCATTTTCCCCTCGCCGGTTCAAGCTCTAGCGCCACGATCACCGACCGGGGGAGGATGAGGAGGGATCATGCCCATAATCTCAGGAAATATGAGACCGACGGAAGAACCATAAGAAGTGCCACCCGATAAGCCTGCCAACACCTAAATGCCACACCAAAGATCTTTGTTTCGCCTCACACCAATTTCAATGCCATCAGAGATAACTCATTATGAATCGAATTGTGTCGAGGTATCGCGACAAAAGCAATAGCTGACCATTTTGAATGCCATTATTAATCCAAAGGTGATGTGCTTATACGAAAAACAAGTGCATTTCAAGATGGAACAGTCTAAGGTCATGCATCGTCATACCAAGTGCTACCACAAATGTATCGCACTTTTCTTCTAGATCTGCAATGGTACGTCGCATGCTTCACGCAATAATCTGCAGAACGTATGTTCCTCTTGGTTATCTAAATACGGTGTTAACAACGAACGATTAGTATATTTTACCTTTTCGTGACCATCCAGAGCCCGTGACCCTACTTGATCTCGGATGACCCAGTCTATGTAAGCGTTTTGACTTGGAGTCTGCTGCAGTGGTTTGTCGCGATGATTTATAGCTTCAATTTTTGCCTCGGATGCCGCCAGTTGATCGTTTCATGCGGCTTGGATGACGCACCGACAGGCGAGAGCTAAGGTTGTTCATCATAAGCTTATTCAAAATAAATAAATATGAATTATTCTCAGATGAAATTAGATCATACAAAGAAATCGGGCACGCGATTGTCAGATGAGGCTCTACCTAACACCACAAGCTTCCAAAAGGCCGCCAACACATACTTACACCAACTCATGCACAAACGGGTACCACCTCCCAACACAGAGTACCAGCAGACCATTGTACAACGTGCGACGCCGAACATCACCACGTTCGTTCGTAAGCCTACCGCTGCAATTTATCAGTTACCAGAGGCTGAAATTTGTTCTACACCCTTGAAAAAGAAAATTTCAACGAGTGTGTTTATAAAAATGAGCACTTTATTGCAAACAGGATCCGCATGCCGCATAAGGCACCCGAACGGACGGGGGACGGTGTCGGGGAACGCATCACATTGAGAAGCGCGAGCCTTTTGCGGACCACTACGCGGACCGGCATCACGCCCTCCATGTCGGGAATACACCACAGTACAAACAGCAGAGACGCACAGCAGTGCTTCCTCGCAATGTGGGCGAGGACGTTGTGTGTGTGACGGCCGGCAGTGGCGGGTCGGCTACCGTCGGCTAGTGTCGGTACAGTGGCAACACTTGCCCGGCCACCAACGGCTTCCGCCAGCACACCAGTCATCGTATGACAATTCTGAGTGTGTCCAAAGTTGTGCAGGCTTCAGTGAGATGTTTGCATCTTGTGCGTCAGCCATGTGCCAGCACGCACAGTATGCTAGTGCATTTGGCATTGTGCGCAAGCCTTGCCAGTAGCAACACGTTTTTTTAGGGGGGGCAGGCGCGCACCCAGGATTTTTCCATGGGAGGGGCGGATCGAAAAGGGCACTTGGCCGGCTGCAAAAGGGCACCTGACCGGCTCCAAAAGGGCATTTTGCTGTCCGGGGCACACTGGAAGGTTTGTTGACCGGAGGGAGGGGCATGCAAATATGTTTGGCCAAAAGGGAAATTTTGGCATATGCGGGGTACATAAGGCAGGTTATTTTTTGGCTAAATTTGGGACATTCCGGCCAAGAGGGTACTTTGTTGACCGGGGGGAGGGGGCGTGCAAAAATTAGCCAAAAGGGCAGTTTTGGGTCCAAAGAGCACCTTTGGCACAGGCGGGGCACATCAGGCAGGCGATTTTTGGGCTGAATTTGGGACATTCCGGCCAAGAGGGCACTTTTCGGTCAAAGGGGCACTTTTGGCCAAAGGAGCACTTTGATCTCATGGGGGCCGGGCCCCCTGCTCCCCTCTCCGGTGCGCCTATGGGGAGGGGGGGCATACCATTGGACACGGAAGAGGGATGATTTTCAGCACATCACTGCACCAGTATTGTGTATATGCTGCATGCACTCCTGTACTTGTTTAGGGTGGCACCTGTGCTACCACCTCTACCTGTCGAGGGTGACACCTGTGCTACCACTTCCAAATAGCCAATTTTAAGCCTACAGGGTTACAAAATGTAATGAAAAAACTTGAAGTGACTACACTAATTTGTGCTTAGTCGAGAACATTAGCTGGGTGTTCTGAAATACTTGGGTTGAGGGCTTAGCTAATAATTACACAATACTACAAAGAAATGGATGGTGGTTGACACCAAAAACGTATGGTGATATTTATGTATGGCATCTTCCTCATGGGTAAGTGGGTAAATTGTTATCAAAGTTATCCCAAGGACTCTCAAACTTGCTGTAATGCTCAAGTCGATTTTTTAAGACACCCAATGTTAGAGCTGACGCAATATCAGGTGTTTAGGGCATTCCAAAGTCGCACACTGGATACAGAAGGAATGTGTCCTCACGACACTGAATACTTGGGGCCATTGGAGTTTCTGTGAATGTTCCGTGGTGTGGCCTGGGCACAATAATAAAAGGCCTACAAGGTGTGACCGATCGTGGAGGCCTTCGCAAAACGACAATGTCACTTTACATAATCAGCTGTTTGTCGCAGTCAGCTGCTGGTAGGCAACATCTATGTGCAACACCGCAGAGCATTCGATAACTAGGAAGTAGCGAAGTCCAAGTGCTTTTTTATCTCAACGACACCACCACTTGGACCGCTGCAGCCACTCCGCATCAGCATGTGTATTGGTCTGGGCGCTCAATGATCATGAATTCGACGCACTCGTAATCCCAAATAAGCAATAAATCAAGCGTATGCATGGTATGCTGCTTGTCTATAAAGCATTTGAATGCATCGCCACCATGGATGCAGAAGAACATGAATTTCGAGCTGGGTTTCCGGCAAGAAACCCATTAAAACATTGAAAGGTATTGCTATGTGTTGTGGGGATTTGCCCATTGAAGGTATTTAAAAGTAGGGTGGATAGTTTTTAGACGGGAATATCTTGTTTTTGAGTTCTAATTAGTGATACATGGGGTGATGTTTATGTTAAGTAAGTGTACACGTCACAGACCACTTTAAGCAAGCATGGGTGCAGTTGAAAAATGATTGGTAAGGTATTCAATCCACACGTGTTAAGAGGGGTCAAGGGAATATGGCTGGATAGCTAGGGTAGATAGGCATTGATAAGTGTGTGGGATGTTGGTGGATGGTTTCTTTAAGATGTGGTGATGGTTGGTGTGGATCTTTTACCAGGCTTATGATATCCTCCATTTACAGACTTCACTGGATGGGCCCTTGAGGATCTTATTAAGTGTAAGCACTTTATGACTCGATGACTTTATTGCTAGTGTGACAAGCTAAGGCTGGGCTCACTGCCATGACTGGAGGCTTACACAAATTATTGGCGGCTCAAACAGCTTGAAACACGATGCACTACAATCTGCTTCCATGCGCATCATGTGTAAAGGAATTATGGCCATTTTGGTAGGCAGGGGACAGGAAGGCAGATCCATTAACACAATGGACATGTGTTTATGGATAGTTACTCTCAAAGTGATGCATTAGCACATTGAACATAATAGACATAGGTGCTGAATGATTTGTCCCTCACCTCTCCATGGTGCCTAGCTAACGAGCACCGTCGATTTCTACCAATTCCCACTCTGCCGGTGGCGTCGCAGGGAAGCGGACGACATCCGGCTACCGACGTGAGATAGCCATCGACGATCACTGCCAGGCGGGGGAGATTGGGAGCTGACAATCGAGAGACAGATATCTGGCGGTTGGTGCCCGTCTGTTTTTGCTCGTCGCCAGGCATCGTTAAGCGTCCCGGCCGCATCAATCAGCGGGATTAGCGCCGCGACCTTGACGCGCGCCCGCTCGTCAGAAGACTGGCGGCGACGCGTCGGTCTCGACGCCGGCAAAACAACCGGGACTCGGCCGGTCACGGGCGTCTTGACGGCGGCCGACTGGTCCGGGCTGGTCCGGGCTGGTCTGGGCTGGTCCGAGGTGGTATGGGCTGGTCCGAGCTGGTCCGGGCTGGTCCAGGCAGTCATGATCCAAACGAAGGTTTATCTAAGCAGCCCCCAGCCCACTTCTCCGCTCCTGACTTTTCAGACATTGCTCCCAGCCCCCTGGAGTATGCACACCTCACCTTGCGCGTATTTGTCTTGGTATCTGGACAAATAAAATTGAAATTTGCTTGCATATATATTGGCTTTATGTCTTTCATGCATGCCTAACGTATATATGCTCTTGCTTACTGATTATTATGCGTAAACAAGTTGATGCACATTTGATTATACATACCTTCACTTAAGTACATGAGCACTTAGGTACATTTGCCGTACGTATATTGACACCAATATACAATTCGGCTTGCGAATATTTGCCTATGCACGTCTACTTGACGTGCTTTTGACCTTACGTCTAGGTGTTCTAAATTTCAGCATGTCCTTACAAGTGTGTATTTGCTTTAAACTTCCTCGCGCTCATTGTTCTACGAGCACGAACACTCGCGTACCTTTTGTCTGCGCATGTGTGCGCTTGCGAACATTTGCAATGCGTACTCGTACATATCACAGGTGGCACAATATCAAGTTGGTTGAGGGATGACTGGAGGCTGAATGACATTGCTAATGACTTTGAGGGTGCCAGTGACCACAATCCCGACCACTAGCCTACCCAATCACCAGCCAGGCCGGTGGAACCTAAAAAAGTATCCCGGGTCCCCTTTTCAGAATCCTTAGCCGCACAACCAACACACAATCCACAACACACACCAGAATAATTTGCAGACATACCCTCACCACAGGACACGAACACATACCACGAACGAAACTAAGAAACCAACACAAACCTCGCGCGGCTCCCTGGTAAAGCGATTCGCCACCGGGCGATCCGCGCGAGGAACCACGCACGTCACAGATACGAGAGACACCACACACCAGAAACACTCACAGCATACAAACAACAAAGAACATTATGCAATCGCACCATCAAACAAGCCAAAAAGACTTCTTGGAATACATTTTGCACCCACTTTAATAGATTCACCCCTCTCGGCGAAATGTTGACATTCCTTGGAACCTTTCATCGCAGACAAAGACCACCAATGAAATCAATCACACTTAGACACACCAACACCACTATCGCATATCCGCAAAGAATAGCACACATTTTCGCACATAATTACCATCTTAGATCTCCAACCCTCCCGCGCTACCCCCACTCCCATCAGACACACACGCCCACATATCTACAACACTAGGTTCACACTTACAGAACTCCAACTAGTTATTGCACAAACAGGAAATACAAGCGTAGGCCCAGATAGCATACACTACTTATTCTTAAAACACCTTCCAACACAAACATTACACGCACTACTCGACTCCTACAACAACGCCTGGACAACACACACATACCCACAATCTTGGTTACGCGCTCTACTCATATATATCCCTAAACCACACAAATCCAACCCTATGCCACTCTTACCGTCCTATCGCACTAACCAGCTGTATGCACAAACGTGTCGAACACCTTGTTAAAAAACGCCTTCTATATCTTATCCAAACTCAAAAATTGATCTCTGCTATACAATCAGCCTTTCTCGTTGACAGATCCTGTCTTGACAATCTCACCCATCTCACTACACACGTTCAGGAAGCGGTGGCAAGGAAACGCTCCACTGTCGCCGTCTTCTTGGCCCTACAACAAGCATACGACACCATCAACATAACAACACTACTATAACACCTGTACCACATAGACATACAGGGCAGACTACTACATTATCTTCATTTCTATCTCCTAAACCGATCATTTCAAGTTAACATTGGATCCCATACTCCAGACACTAAGTTTCCCACAACCGGTTTAATGCAAGGTTCTGTCCTCAGCCCCTTTCTTTTTACTTTAGGTCTAAATTCAGTCATCACCGAAAACCTTCCGGCCAAAATTGCAATATACGCAGACGACATTGTCATATGGACTTCACACGAAACACCAAACAACGCACTAGCAATACTACAAAACTCATTAACAGAACTACACAACAAACTCGCCTTACTAAATCTGCACATCGCACCACACAAATCGAAATGCATGATTTTCGGCTACCCCAAATACACAGATTTAAAACCACTAAAAATAGACAACACATCCGTACCATTAGTTTCCACAGCAAAATTTATAGGCATCACATTAAACCCAAAACTCACCTTTCGGCCACACATCTCAGATATTCAAAAACGCGCATCAAAAGGAACAAACATTCTTCGAGCACTATCGGGCACAAACTGGGGATCCGACTGAAATACACTTTTAGCTCTTTGCAAATCACTCATTCGACCAATTTTGGAATACGACTTACCACTCTTCGAAAACGCTGCTAAATCAAATTTCAAAATTCTAGTCTCTTCAACGTCAATGCTCAAAAATATCCACAGGAGCCTACACCACCTAGCCCTTCTTCGCCCTTCACATATATAACCACATACCGGAACTACAGCACAGACGCACAGAAGCACTATTGAGATACCACTACAAAACGCAACTTATCAGAACACCCATGCACTCGGTCATTAAAACTTCGCACCACACGCATACACAAACTCATGAACACAACACGACTCAAAACTACAATAGGCTGTTGCATTCGCCAACACGCAAATAGACTACACATCACACGCCCCACAGCAAAACCACTCCCACCACCCACTGCATGGTGGAAACACCAATCACCCGAAACACACCTTATAGACAACCCAAAGCACACATAAACAGACGCAGAAATACAACTCTTCCTCCGCGACAAATAGCATTATGCAAATTACATCATTTACACTGACGGCTCAAAGTCACATGCACAGCAGTGGCGGTATTGTACCCCAACTCAGCACCGCCGCGGGTCATCCTCCGTGCCCGTCTGTATGCCACAGCATCCACCTACACAGCAGAACTCTTCGCAATTTTATCAGCACACTCCATTTATATCACACAAATCGAACACATCAAACATCATAGCCACTGACGCGAAATCAGCACTAGAAAGCATAACACCCTTCACCAAAAACAAACACCCCTCATCCCAAAATTACTGTACATTCACCAACAACTCAACACCAGACAACGCCCACTTCTATGGATCCCAGGTCACACAAACATTCAAGGCAACGAACACGCAGACACCGAAGCGAACATAGACACAACACTGCAACAAACCACACCAAGCCCACTATCATAATCCGACTACTACCCCACAATACATCAGGCAATCAACGAACATGTGACGCTCCGATTACTAGGGCTCCGTGGGTAGGCTCCGATCCACGACTCCGGGCTTCAGCTCCTGTATTCGCTGCACAATCATGAGATATGTCACGGCCGGCCGCAGCCGGACAGCGCACCGCACCGACCACCTCGCGCCATCGCGTCCTGAGTCCGACCTCCGCCCCTCAGCCAAGGCGACCGAGGTCACCACCGAATGGCCCCGGGCGAGCCACCGCAGAGGTGCACCCAGCGCAGCAGCACGCGCGCACAACACGTGGCGCCCGCTGCACCGCCGGCTGCACCCACACCGCTGCTGCTGCCCTTGTGCGAGCCTGGTCCTCATGGCGCATACCGCCGGGCACGGGCAGAGGTAGGCGCGCCACATCCCCCTTACAAACACATTCAACAAACATGGGACACAAAAATCACGCAACTACACGAAATGCACCCCAAACACGAACTCTGGGACACTATCAACCAAAGCACCAGATAAAAAGAACGCACACTAACACGATTGCGCCTCGGACACACTGCACTTACGCACTCCGGCCTCATACAACAACGCCCACGACCACAATGCACAACATGTCAACGAGCAATCACAATTAAACACATGCTCATATACTGCACCAAATACATCACCGAAAGAAAACATCACAAACTACCGCAACACGAACAACATCCTAATAAACCTCACTACTCTTCTCAGCAACCATCCAACATTACACGAACACCTCTTCCACTTTCTCGCTGTCAGACGCCTACTCGAAGAACTATGAAAAAAATGAAATAGGACTGGGAAAGGAAACGAATAGAAAAGAAAAAAAATCAAAGCATATGTTGAAAAACAAAAAATCAACAAAAAACTGCAAAAAAGAGAGAAAAAATCAATAATAAAAAAGAAGCAAAAGAAATAAGAAAGCACTAACCCCATGTGACACTAACGTTCTTACAATATTTAAAACTCTGGTGATGACCCGACCCTGACCCCACAAACTACGCCCCCACCCCAACCTGGCAATACCGGGACTGGCAAATCTTCTCTTCCGCACCAGCTTCAGCTTCGACCCAAACCACCATCTCATCTATCTTCTACAAGCCAACTCAACCCCACGCATCTCTACGCTTCAAACTTCAAGACGACTCAGCTCTAATTCAACACACCTCAACAAGCCTGCTTTATTCTTCTTCGCTTCGTCTTATCATCACCACGATACTCCTCATACCTGTCACCCCCACAAAAAAAAACAGCCCAATCTTTAACACCTCCAACACCCACCCGAAAACAGCTGACATGACCACACGGTGGCAAGCTGGAAAAGACATTGACACACGCGGTGCATTTGACCTTAGTCCTACGTCTATAGCCCACATCTATTCAATTGTGCAGTATACTCCAATGTAAGTTGATATCTGTCAGCTTGCTGCCAACGAATGTCATGTGGGATTTGATATCGCAATGTTAAGTTCATTTTATATCAAGAGGAAGGGAAGTACTAAAGGCATATCAATTTTCTGCAGCTGACCTGCCCCCCACACAGCTTACCTACTAGCTGGTGGAAGCCTCCCATATCCCAAGTCTGCGAATCTGTAGTGCTGTGTGCCCATCCATTCCCGAAAATTACCTCGAGATGAGTTTCATCCTGGCCGTCTATTTAAATAAATTGATAAAGGCTGGGGACATTTATCAGACCAGATAATTGGAGATAACAAAACGTGAAGCATAAAACACTATGGAGAGAACCAACGATCAACACCAGTGCATGGGAAGGCATGTGCAATTCTTCTGCTGTGAAGAAATTGAACCTTGGGCTATTCGTGCATTTGTAAACGCACAAAATAGCGACAAGAGCTGCAGCGATAACTGGTCGGACCGTATCCAACATGCAACCATTCTACAGTACTGCATGAGCACCAATGCAGTCCCACATCTGAACATAAACGAACCAAGGACTATCTGCTTGTTGCGCGTGTGTGCGTGTGTGCGTGTGTGCGCGTGTGTTCGTGTGTGTGTGTGTGTGTGTGTGTTTGCGTATGATGCTTTCCCTGCTAAACACATGCAACGTTGTTCAGTGGCAGTTGGAGTATTGAGTCCATCACGAAGGCGTATCAATTCTCGGCTCACATCGAGATCGTCACCCTCATCGCGCTTGCGTGCTCATGAAATGCCGTGTGAGACGTCATTTTTACCGCCGAACATAAGGGTTAAGATTGGGTCATTGCTGGGGGACGAGCGGCATCCCTCAGTCGGACGGGCCGGGACCGTCGGCTCATTTCTGTCTCACCGGTGACGTCCCGAATTGGGCACATCGATCACTCGTGCCCGGCCGCGGCCTGCAACTTTCACACCGCTGTCGCTGCCGCCGCGTGGCCGGTCCGACGGCGGGAGTCGCGCAACGTGCACCGACTGGCAACATCGGCTTCCACACCGGGGACCACTTGCGCTGCAGCTGGCAACACCTCAGCACTGGCACATCTCAGCTGGTATCGCTTGCGTCCGTGTAATTACGAGTGAGGTGAAGGCTCGGGTGGGTCTGCTGCTGCCTCCGGAGTCCGTCGGAGGGGACCGGCCTCGGCCGGCCAGCAGGCTGCTGAGACCTTGATCACTTTTCTACAGCGTACGCATGTCCTAATTTCTTCACGCAGAACGGCAGCTGGTTTTTAGCATCCTTATTTTGCGTTGAACATTTTATCCATAGTGTTCTCTTTCAGGTACTCGCATTCTTTGTTCAAAGACAAGGTTTTATAAAGGAGATAGTCCAAAGGATTCCGACTACGGTCTAACCGCCATCCATCGGTCATGTGGATATGTCATCATGTCATGCGACCTGCGTGCGGCGAGACCGGGCGACCTGACCCGGCTGGTGTCAGTCCGATCGAGACTGCCGTGCTGAGCGGTGGTAAGTCAGTCCGATCGAGGGTGCCGCGCCGAGCGGTGGTAAGTCAGTCCGATCGAGGGTGCCGCGCCGAGCGGTGGTAAGTCAGTCCGATCGAGGGTGCCGCGCTGAGCGGTGGTAAGTCAGTCCGATCGAGAGTGCCGCGCTGAGCGGTGGTAAGTCAGTCCGATCGAGAGTGCCGCGCTGAGCGGTGGTATGTCAACATGTGGCAGACACTGAACGGGACACCCATGGGACAATAAGGGCCGTGACGCAGCGTGACACCCATGTTGCTTCGACAATCTTGGATAGTGCATTTCAGTTTGGAGACACACCATATTCGGCAAGTGAGCCCGATTGTGGCAAAATTGCAACACATTTCAACTGAAGTGGATGCTTCTAATCCACCTTTGCCGACATCCAATTCACTCTTCCCACACTCGGACTCTTCTGCCAAATGTCAAGCACGCATGCGAACTTTGAAGGCGCTACGCTCAATTGCCAAAAGGTTTCTTGCTACCTAATCCTGAAATTCATGCACACCCGCGACAACTAGTCCCAATGAGGTGCACGCCATCGCCGGCTGCTGGGAGAGGACGGCTTTGGGCCGTCCACGAGCTTCCTATCGCGAGTCAGTGGCCGGCCTTGCACCCGCACCAGGTGAGTCACTGCCTCTTGCCCTCGGCCTCCGGTGCCCCTGACGGCTCCCGACACTGCCTGCGGCCAGAACAGTGCGTCCGTTCCGGTAATGAGGGTCGGCTTTTTTGCCCGCGGCATGCTGTGACGCCTGATGCCCGGACTACATTGGTTTTCTGCGATGACACGTCGTTACCTCGCCGCCACAGTCGACATATCTTCCTGAGAGCTGATTGCTACCGCTGGCAACGGGAATTGGCTTTGTATGGCAAGCTTGTTTTTCCTTGAATGCACTGGCGGCATGACAGAGCTGGCACTATCATGATTGCTGAGGGTCTTCCATTCTTGAAGAAGTTTCTTGGTGGCTATATTGTGACGGCGTAAGCTGGTGGTCTTTGTACAATGTCAATCAGATTCTTTAATTTTAATATTAATCGGATTTTTCCCTCGGTGGGATTGCTGATCGAATCAATCAACATTCAACAAGTCTTGCAATTTGCAAATGGAGCAACTATCCAGTAACCCTGCCGGTTCAGCGATACCGTACGGAGCGGGCGGCTGAGTCATTCGAGGTCAAGCGTGGTCAGATGATGGTAGCACGATGGGTTTGTCTATTCTTTTTTGCGTTGTGTTAGTATGCATGACAAGCATGCGTTTGTTACGTCCCTCCTTGTTTATTGTATAACAACGTCGTGATACAACGAAGAAGACGCCCTGTTGAAGTTACGAGCGATTCACAAGTTGCATTTCTTCAGATTTGTAGGGGCTTCGAAATGTGCATATGCATCTTCAGTTCGCCTCGCAACCTGGCATTGGAATAGCATGGTCTATGGAACGGCATAACACCTGTGCTACGCAGTCTCAATAATGAGTACAATCGTATCACATCATGTCCTATTCCCGAGGAATTGAACGTTCAATATCGCACGAGTTGTTCACATTGCCCAGTGCCAATATTGTTTAATACAACGAAAAATGGCTGTTAAGTGCTCCTGGGTTTTAGACATAGCGTGAGAAGAAATGTACGACCTTCAATATACCAAGAGGTGCTGAGTTTACATCAAAAGTAACGTTAGGGATTATGCTATATTATTCAACGTTTCGGCCAGGAGCCATCGTCAGGAGTGATCGCCAGGAGCCATCGTCAGGCCACTTCCTGACGATGGCCCCTGGCCGAAACGTTGAGTAACATAGCATAATCCTAACGTTACTTTTGATGTACTCAGCACCTCCTGGTATATTGAAGGTCGTACATTTCTTCTCACGCAGTGCCAATACTACCATGTTGAACCAAAATAAATCACTGAATTACATCACAAAGGCCCGAAACTAGGCACCCTGATACAGGCATGAAAAGCATGGTGCAGACAGTCGTGAGTGAGGGTTCCAAGTTTTGCTCGTCCAATAGCTCGTTATATATGCGTGCAGGTTGGAGAGATGCGTTGTTCCGCCAGCCTTACCGCCACGTGGGCGGAGGCGTCGTTCTTCTGCCAGCCTTCCGCTAGGTGGGCGCAGGAGCCCAGTCTCTGCATTCGGTCGACGGTCGAATTCCAGCATATATATATATATATATATATATATATATATATATATATATATATATATATATATATATATATATATATATATATATATATGTGTGTGTGTGTGTGTGTGTGTGTGTGTGTGTGTGTGTAGGTGTGGTGAATGTTTTTTTTTTAACTTAGGCTTACCCACACACCCACAGCTCCATCCACTTAGGCATAAGCTTGTTGCTATGTATATTGTCGGAAGAACCATGGTTTGATGCTTTTTCTCAACTTCTATATAGTTAAGCACACACGCACACACACCCTCACATTTACTCATGGGCATATTTAATATTTCACACATCTTACATCTCACATAGCGTATCTCAGCCCGGCTATCCTTCCCTAGAAGCTCTTTTGACGAGGCCTGCAACTGTGGTATAAAAATAAGACCATGGTGACGAAAATGGCCTTAACAACAAGGTGTCGTGATGTGCTGAAAAAGGTTACTTTTGCAGCAAATGCGCAACAATTGTCTGCGTCCGAACCCTGCTACGAACGAAAATGTGCCTTGCACGTGTAATTGCGTGGGAAGAAGAGAGGGCGAGCCAGGCGAATCCCCGCTTCTCCAGGTCACTCATACCCACTGTGGCAGGTGGAATATAGCCGCGCACACGTCTGCCACCGCATCACGCGCAACGCTGCACACGCGACTCGCTCGGGGACACAAAAGTCAGCCGTGCCGACCAGTTGTTGCCGCGCTCGCACTGTGGTGCTGTTGTCCACGGGAGGGACGTGTGTTGGCCGCGGTACCAGTCTCGGCTATGGAGCAGAGCAGGCTGTGACCTCACCAACACGCCGGCTGACGAGTAGAGCAGCCGTGACCGCACCAACACGCCGGCTGACCAGTAGAGCAGTCGTGACCGCACCAACACGCCGGCTGACGAGTAGAGCAGCCGTGACCGCACCAACACGCCAGCTGTGGAGTAGAGTAGCCGTGACCGCACCAACACGCCGGCTGACGAGTAGAGCAGTCGTGACCGCACCAACACGCCGGCTGACGAGTAGGGCAGCCGTGACCGCACCAACACGCCGCCTGACGAGTAGAGCAGCCGTGACCGCACCAACACGCCGGCTGACGAGTAGAGCGGCCGTGACCGCACCAACACGCCGGCTGACGAGTAGAGCAGCCGTGACCGCACCAACACGCCGGTAATGACGAGTAGAGCAGTCGTGACCGCACCAACACGCCGGCTGACGAGTAGGGCAGCCGTGACCCACCAACACGCCGGCTGACGAGTAGAGCAGCCGTGACCGCACCAACACGCCGGTTGTGGAGTAGGGCAGCCGTGACCGCACCAACACGCCGGCTGACGAGTAGAGCAGTCGTTACCTCACCAACACGCCGGCTGACGAGTAGAGCAGCCGTGACCGCACCAACAAGCCGGCTGACGAGTAGAGCAGCCATGACCTCACCAACACGCCGGCTGGTGGGTAGAGCAGTCGTGACCGCACCAACACGCCGGCTGTGGAGTAGAGCAGCCGTGACCTCACCAACACGCCGGCTGTGGTGTAGAGCAGTCGTGACCGCACCAACACGCCGGGTGTGGAGTAGAGCAGCCGTGACCTCACCAACACGCCGGCTGTGGTGTAGAGCAGTCGTGACCGCACCAACACGCCGGCTGTGGAGTAGAGCAGCCGTGACCGCACCAACACGCCAGCTGTGGGGGTAGAGCGGCCGTGACCTCACCAACACGCCGGCTGACGAGTAGAGCGACCCTGACCGCACCAACACGCCGGCAGTGCTGCCCTATACCGCTCCCCCACAGATTCCTTCCGGTGGAAACGGCCTGACCCAGTGTGTGTCAGCGTGATACTCCACGGTTATTGGGTGCCTCGAGTTCCGTCCCTGAACACAATGCTTAGCTGTCCTCGTGTTTGTTGGCATCGCGTGACAGTTCAAAAGGCTTATCTTTTGTTTTCTTCAAAGAGCTGTCGATTTTGAACCGACAAACGACCAAGCGACAAAAATCACTGAAGAGGGAGAGTTGAATTTATGGTTTGACAAGACTGTGATGGGACGCAGTTAGATGACAACAGGTCACCGGATCTCCTACGAGGTCAGGTGCCCTGCTCATTTGCAGACACGACTTTTGCACTGATCTCGTCAAACACAATGACTCCAAGCCTTTGTCATGTTGTAATTCCGCAACGGTTAGCTATTTGATATTGATACCGCTCAAGTTAAGCTGATTGAAGTTTTTCCCCATAGTTTCCTTGTCCGTCTTTGTTGGCCATATTTTTATATTTGTCAAAATTATAACATAGGTTCACCGGGGGGCCTCTAAGGCGCTTTTCTCTGATCTCCAAGCCTTATGACTCTGATAGCACCAACAGATGATGTTGCTGCTCATCACAAGCAGCAACTTGTGTCTTGTATTGTCAGCAACATAGTCTCTTGTATTGAGAGCCGATGCGAGGCTAGACTCGTGGTAAGATTGGCCGTGTGAACAGCTTTCGGCGAATGTCTCCCGCTTAACCGAGCTCGCATCAGAACGGTCGGTATGTGCAGAATCATACACGAGAACTCGGCACGCACTATGCAATTCATGCATGGAATTTTGCGTTTTTATTGAATATGCATATGCCGATTGTGCCTAACCAGCTTCAAAACGTTCAAGGTTGCATGGCGAATCAGAAGTTCGTATCCATTGTAATAATTTTATATGCACACCAGCCTGAGAGGTTTTACATAGCTTTCGCAATGCAGGAGAGTAGTGTTACTGCGCTATGGCTAGGGTTGTTCAGACCTGACACAGGCTTCAAAAAGTGCTACATATATTTTAGTGACTTGAATCGAAACATTCTTGATGCATATATCATTCACCAAGCAGTTTCAAATATTCATTTGATGAGACAGACAAATTCGGGTCTGTACAGTTTAATTTCATAAAGTGCGGTATCACAAAATGATATAAACATGAACAGCATTGGACCTTCCACAGCCTAGACAGCATATGGTGTGCGGAAAGAGTATGAGCCCTCTGGGCTGGTTCCATTCGCGATGTGCAAGTTTTAGCATCGGGTTATATAAGATCATCGACCTATCTGAGGTCAAGGGCATTTAGCTCCAGAGTACCACTTATGTACAGCTCGCTGCCACCCGAGCTGATGCGGCCTTCCGAGTCGATCTGTGGTTGCCACTTACGGCGGCACCTGTATAACGTCCCGCCCGTGCCGGGCCGATCTGCTGCTCGCCCTGCTGTATATACAAAATGATATGTATGACCACCGGCTCAAATGTTGTGTGATATTGACCTTTTGTGCTATGCTGTTTTATCTAATTAACGCAAGGTCGCAATAGCCACAAGTCCATTGTAGATTAACTAAATACAAGTCTGTCTGTCTGTCTGTCTGTCTGTCTGTCTGGAGGACCGCCTTAAAAAAAAGCTTCAGGATCGATAACTCAACTAAATGCAAAGACATTAAAATGAAACTTGTCATTTGGGTACGATTTGGCATTGCCTACAAAGTGTACCTCACATTTACGTTTCAGGTCAAGTCAGTCACCTGAGGTCATTGTCGATTTTCAACCAATTTTACAACTTTTTGTTTTGTAACATGCATGTCCTAGCCGATTTTCCCCTTGGTATGAGTGCAGACATATGAGGAGAAGGTATGTTTCTAATTTGAGCTACCTCCGTCGAGTGACCTGAGGCCAAGTCAAGATAAAGTTCCCTAACCGGGAAAAACCTGCTGAGACACTCCTGCTTTTATGGCTCATTTCGAGTTTGCATGGCCTAAATATTATCACAATTTCATTGGACGACCAACATTACCGGATGGAACCAAAGCTGTGAATCATAGTCAAGGTCAATACCATCCTAGATCATTATTCCGTAACATTTTTTTATAGGCCCGTACACTTGGAACTATATTCAAATGAAACTTGCCATCATCATTACAACCAAGTAGTTCTTGCAGCACGTTTGACTTGGGTTTGTATTTTAGGTTAGGTCACTTACCTAAATTCACTACCAATACTGGCCTACGATGGATTGATGCGAATATTTTTGCAACATTCGCTGTGCAGTTAACTTTCAAAGGACGTGCGTTTTATCTGTGTACTTACCAAAAGTGGATGGATGAAATGCGTTTAAAATGTCAATTGTTTGAAAAAATCGCCATTTTGAGTCCAAATTATAAAATCAAAAAATATATAATTTTGGACCCTCTTCGTCGAGGGTTTCCAATGATACACAATGCACGTTCATACATCGCTTAGTTCGGAATTTAGAGTGAGTCTTCACCAGCTCACTCCCTTCTGAGACAGGGTGTGAGGACCTGACCGGATAGACAGGAGGGTTAATATATCTTACATTTTATACAATGTTTTATGAGAAAATTGGCGGCACATGCATGCACGAAATGAATACAAGTTTTCCTTGGCACCTTAGAAGTCTGCCGACACATCGCACATTGCATGTAGACTTGTGGGAATGGTGCCAGAGTAGATGAAATCTCTAAATACTCAAGCTGGTGTGCACAAAACATGCTTTTTACTTGCATGCATAAAACACTTTGAATTCGCGATCAGTACTTCTTCAGTACGCATTGTACTCCAGAGTGGTCCTAAATACGAGAAAAAGGTCATCCGAAGTTCTCACAGATCAATGATCTTGGTTGACACTGGGAAGGTCACTGACCTGTGTGAACATGCTATCCTAATCAACCTCAAGCAACCTCAAGTCCCTAAGCAACCCCAAGGACCCAGCGTTGGCCTTTTAATATCATAGCGTCACCGAAAAATATATGGACAACGAACTTTTTCCGAAATAACTGGAGATGGCCTCACTTTTGTGGTGAAAACTTCGCGGCCCGAATATACGCATAGCGTGGGAATTTTTGGATAAAATTATGCTAAAAAGAATGTCCCGACAGCTAACCAAAATTTCCTGACGATCATTTGCACCCTTCGGGCTCGACGTTCTACGAAGAAACCCGAGGGCGGCAGCTGCGTCAAATTCATTGTCAGATCATCCAAGCGCGTCTGTACGGCGAAATGGACGCGTACTCAATCTCAAAGGGCGCCGAGCTCGGCTCGATGAGCGTCGTTTCCGTGGAGCGGCGATGCTGATTGGGAAAATACCGAGGAGATGCACTCGGAGCCTGCCCATGCCTAGACTTATATTCAGAGGACCGCCACGGGCTGACAAAAGGCGAGGCGATGATGGGTACAACAACGTGTCCGCGAGGGGGTGAGGAGGCGCTTGTAATTATTCCAGCGAAATTTTGTTCAAGAGTAGAGCCCGTAGGCAAATGCTCCGCTAAATAGGCCACTGAACCCCGTATCACCCTACTACTTAGAACACATTAGCGTAAACAAGTAGCCGTCATCTTCCACCGACAAGTCTGTTAGAGCGTTGGACAACAGTCACGTTCCTGTTGAATCCTGAAAGCCTGAACAAAGTTCCGAAGCTTATCTGGTCACCGCACGGGCCCTCGAATCCCTTTAGCTTATCAATCACACTCCTCGTTGCCCTCTCTCGCCAGAAACGCCGGTCACTAAGCCGTCAGAGCGGTCATGGCGACGTTACGACAGTCGGCCGCTCTCTGCAGTGACGTCACAGCTATATGACAGCCCTGATGGACCGCACGGAAATACCTTTGGTTGAGGGCCTTGCTCTCATTCACCGGGTATCAGCGCAATTTCGGCAGATTCCTCGCTCTTATATGGAGTCGTGACGTCACCAGTGGTCATTTGCAGTCAATGCGGCGGCGGGAAGTGAGTCAGGTTGAAGGTTTATGCATTTATGCATTTGTATATTGCCTATGTTCAGTTCTGCTCGAGTTCCCATGACGGCCGGTATTATCAATGAAATATTATCAAGGTTTGTTGCACCCTGAACGACGCCAACGACCACGGCGCCATGGTACGTACCCATGCGGTTTATGTTTCTGCGGCGATCAGATGCACCTATGTGAGCCACCCGTCTTACACAGGCGGCGCAGCTCCAGCTACCCAAGGTGCGGTCTTCAAATATCGCAGCGTGCCTTCCCATATCGAGCGGCACCCGGGTGGAACTGTCTGCCCGATGCCACCCTGGATGCCATCACTGTTTGGGGATTTAGGGCGGTGAGTCGCGAACATACGGAACATGGAGCTCTTAACGGGCGCACTGGGATAGGGTGCAATCTTAATCTTTGCACGTGCGAAAACGATTTGCTAGTGTTTTAATGTAATAGTGAACGAGCACCATTCGCCCATTTGTATTCGGAAAACAAATAGGTTTTTAATAACTATATTGCGAAATGTCCTTTAAAAAACTGCTTACGCACGGATGGACATGACAAGTGCACTACAATACAACACAATTATTGTATTGGCCCAATATAAGTGTGTTTATATCATTGCAAGGCCTACCAACAGTAAGAACAGTACCTGCGGAGCTTTCTGAGTTCCTAGTTCACTTGAGACGGAACAGCTACACGTGGGACATTTATATTTGGATAGATAATTACCATTATGAGCTGGATTTTGGTTAAGTTTGTAACATTGGCTCATACATAGGTCCCGACAAGCCTCCGTACGTGCCTTTGTGTTTTCGAATCAGGATGGTTTATCTGGAGCATGTGTGCCTTCAGATGCATGGGAGTTCAACCCTGAGGCCTGGGGGTCGGACAGGGTCCCCTCTGGCGTCCGGGTACTTCCAGAAGTGTTCACTGCCGGAAGCCAGTGATCGGAACCCCTTACGGGTTCGGGGCTCCCATGCGGCGTCGAACCCCCTCCCCTCCCAGTTGCCTGACTCCTTACAGATGGGTCTTACCACTTTACTTCCGAAACGGAGTTTTCCCGTAAACCAGAAGTGGGGTCGCTGACTTGCCGTTGGATCGGTGGCTGGACTCCTTGCCAGGGTTGAGGACCACATGCTGGTGGGTGGAGGGGGGGGTGGCTGTGGGGTTAAGGGCGCTGTCTGTCTATTTGTCTGATACTTCTCAACTTGCGTTATATTTGTGTCAACCCTAGCGAGTCCAAAATTATGCCAAGTCTCCTGTGTCTTGCAAGTACAACGTAATTCAGAAATCCAGAGTTGCATCATTAGAGAGTTTCGTTCAGCTAGGGGACCCTTCGAAGCTCTGTGCACCTTACAAAAAGTTGTTGGCTGCACCACTAGCCTTAGATGTTCTGTGTTGCTGAATTAGTTAGCTGAATGTTGCAAGCTTAGCATTTTCCTATCTTGTAATCGATCGATGTCTTCTCAATGTTCTCGAACTCAACGCGTGATGAATTTTATTTGCGAAGAATATATTACGTTTTTATGTTAATAAATATATGGTTCCGGTACATCGCGGGCGCCTGACTAAGTTAGCAAATGTTCGGATCTCATTCAGTTTTGAAATAGGCTAAATCAACTAATATTGAAGTGAAACTCGCTAAATATAATGGATAAAACCGATAGAATATATAGGAAGTTGCGTATATTACACAAAATGCATCTGACGGGTCACTATTAGCAAACTTCCCGCGCACGCAATATTTACCAAACAATGATACGACTATGCTGATGACAGCAAAATCATGCATGTCTTCATTAACACAGGAAAAATGTGTTATGGTTATGATGGTCGAATGATGATCCTTCATACTAGCGTTGCTCACTTGACAGAAACGCCGTGCATGCTGAACAGTGTCGATGATTCCTTCACGGAGAACTGTCTCTCACGATACACCCACCATTTGTTACGGGCAATAAAGCAGGAAGATGAAAGTGCATTGGGATGATACTATTGGAGCACTACAGCTGAAACCTAGTAAAACAAATGGAAATATATCCACGTCACAGACATCTTTACAAGCTGATGTCCTTGTGAAATCCACTTGCATTGTGCAGGAAGAGTGCAGTTCGGAGAACGGCCGCCAGGTGCGCTGACGTCGCAGATGCCCTTCTGGCTCCTAATGGTAAGCGAAAAGCTAGGGTTAAAATAATGGTTTTTCGTTAGGTGCGAACTGTGAAAGTGAGCACAGTAGAATGTCGAAATTTGCCATGGAATTAATGTCATTTAAAATGGTTTTGATGTCATTCAGACTCACATTTGAACCATGGTGTAGGCACCTGTGACTGTACCTTCATCATTTGTTTTGACATTCATAATTTAGGAAGAGCTATTTTCAGGATATGGAAAATAATGCCTATGCTATACGTTGGTATTGTATGCCATAGCACATTTTAGGTAATCACTTACCTAAAATTGCATGCGAAAGGGTTCGTGCATCATCATTCCTTATCGAGAGCATGAACATGATATTTATAAACGGGATACTGCTAGAAATGACAAACTTTTTAAGCACATTCAGATATTCAGACATTGAAAAGACTTCATAGGCATCAATAAGCAGGATGTCGATACTTCTTGGAAAAGGATGTCAATTGAATATTCATAAAGTGGTATTTGCCACCCTATTTCACGAATAATTTATCACATCAGTATCCTATCATAACCTTTCCTCGATGGTCCGAAGAAAAAAAATGGTCGAAAGTTATTTGTTCTTAGTATATATTCGGGTGCAACGTCGACAAACCACGAAAGAACAACTCCTTGGTCAGATTCTCACTGCAAAAAATTATTAGAGATCTTTCGAGGGATCTTTCGAGATTAGAGATAAGTATCTTTCAACTGTTCTTTTTTCGAAGCATTGAGGAATGGTCATCATAGGATTCTGATGAAATAATATGTTCCTCGACAGAGCGCTAAGTGATTTATAATAATATATAACTGTGAAAAACGGTCACTAAAACGTCTAAGAGAAATTAGTGTGATACGAAAATATTGCTTCTTTGGAAACCCACCGCCAGGCTTCAGAGGTTCGAAAAAAACACCCTCCTCCCCGTTGATCTTTCTCCGTCCCCGCGGTTGGAACAAAACGTTGTCTGCGCCAGCTCTGAGTCTCCGCCTTACTGTATCCCGTGGTTTTGTCAGTGTAAACTACGATACTGTCCTAGCTTTGAGGGAAAAAGCTATACAAAGCCATATTTCCATCTCGTAGATTGAATTCTGAGTGGTCGGCTCCACGATGACGTTAATTCCCAATCAGTAGTTTTTCACCGTTGCCGGAATACTAAGCCGATCAGGCGTACCGAGCTGCTTCACCTAACCCCTTATATCGGTTGTCTAATTCTGGCAGCATTGCTGACGTCTTGATAGTGCCGGGTGGACACGACGGTAAAATAATGTCACGATTTGACCTATATGGCCTGTGCTCTCAACTGAAGATCTGAAGCTGCTCGTGAATATTGAGTTTGCCCGATAGCTGACGAATGTGAGCAAACAATGTGCTAGTTTTCTTTGGATGGACCATCCAGGGTGAATTACGACCAAAGTGGTCCTTCCGGACACGTTTGATTGTGCCGCGTCCTCCCTCCTCATCCGAGAACCACCACGGCTTGTCAGATTCTATGTTTGCTCAGGTCTGATGATGTGTGGGAAAAGTCGGCGTCACACCGTTTGTCGTCGACGCGCAGCAGTCCCACACAACTGGGGGACACACGCCGACTTCATTGTAATAACGTGACCTGGGGAAAGTGTGTGCGATGCGGAACTTAGTCGCGAGCTTGCAAAAATATCTCCTTTACCTGAGGGAAGGCCCGCCTTAGTAATGCATTGCTATTCCTGTTGGTGTCCTTTGGGTTCGCCCGCAGTGCACGAGCCCGCTACTACTGAAATTAAATGCCACTTTGCTGCTCCACTGCCATCAACATCGCCGTGGCAAATATCCAACATAGATCTGTCGGCCCGCCGACATTATTAAGTTGATTACCTCACGATGCAAGGTAATGGTGGATTGGAACTCAGCTCAGCTATACGCACCATAGTTTATCAATACACGCTCGACCTGTCACAGTACGTGTGTGCGTGGCCAGGGCCTGTAGCCGACCACATGATCGGCACGCGGTCAGGCTAGGCGTGATGGCGCAAACGCTACGCACATTTACCCTGCCGGGCAAGCACAGCGACCCATGCATTTCTGTGCGAACGCGCAATACAAGCCGTATTCTGCGCAGACAAGTCTGTGCAACCTGCCATCAGTAGAGTGTCGAGCGGTGCCGCTGACCAAGGACTCTGAGGCACCCCTGACTCAACATACCAATTTATGTGTATTTAGTTTTTATAGATATAATGTGGCATAGTCTGAATTGCTGCAAGTTTTAATGGCAAACCAGTTATTGGAGCCCAATATCAGACGTGCTATTGCTCAGAAGTTGGCCGCGGCTCTATAATGATGAAAGAAATATGCCCTGCGGGCTTCACGGATGCCGGACGTGCACAAGACGGCTGATACTGGCATTGTCCAAATTGCCAGGCGTCCGAAATATTCGCGGTGCCGTATTGCACCACCCGCTAAAATGCCCAGAAAAACCACTGAAAACTGAATGCGATAGACCTCATCTAAAAATAAAAACGTGGCGTCGCATATCAGAAACAATAACGCTATTGACGTCATCTATTATGAGCGATCTGATATCAACAGACGTACCTGTACCTACCTCGCACCTCTGAAACCTACCGTTTTCAAATGAAGAACTAAGGCGTTTCGCGACTGTTCAGGCTGCTTGATTTCTGACTCAAATGAGCAAAGCGCTTACTAATTTGCTTTGGATGATGGCCCATGACAACCCGTGGGACGTTCTCCGGTGCCGCGTGCTCCTCTCATCCCCGGCTCACCACGACTTGCTAAAATATTGACTTGCAGCAAAAGTGACGCACATGCACAAATTTATGCTTAGTAACATTAATAGTTTAAATTATTAGAAGAAGATATGATTGTTTTATAATGCAGTACATAAATATTTCGTATGGTATATATATATACATATATATATATATATATAAATATATATATATATATATATATATATATATATATATATATATATGTATATATATATATATATATATATATATATATATATATATATATACACATAGAAACTAGAAGAAATGGGAGAAGCCAGTATTTGGTAGTTTGGAATATGCCTCTTGCAGATAATTCGGTTATGTATCATTGTTTATTCGGTGATTCTAGAGGGTACGTCGTTGCAGCGATCAGCCCGAGAAAGCGATCAGCCCAGCAATCTTCCGGGCTGCTCAAGTAAATTTGCTTTCTAATAGATCAAGAAAGATCTTCGGCCGTCGGGCCCGCTCGTCGACAGGTGAGGCTGAAGACGGAGCGTTCTCCTGGAACATTATCACCATTATACTAATGAATTCTTGCCTTGCAACAGCATTGCCAAGTTATGAGCTTGGATAAGACGTGTTGGACCGTATGTCGTACTGCATTAGAAAACATTTTGTTTGCAAGCGCGGTGGCTGTTGCATCACAACACGTTTCTCTGTGACAATGTTTTGACGTGTATCGCGACGACCTCTTTGCGAAATAATGGCGGATGGTGCTGTGCTGCGAGCGAGTATGAATTTTACCCTGTCCAATTGAATTATTTATAAACGAAATTAAATTCGATGCTAAGCGGAATTCAAAGCGAGCGAAATTCATCTGCTGCATGACCGACGCAGCCGGTACGCCCGTCAACTCCGATCAGCGCAATTCCACCTGAGAAAGTCGATTGAAGTGACTAAAAAGCATATATGCACATGCGCATTCACGCTATGCACGTGCAAACGCACCTAGAAGCAAGATAATCGATTGCGAGGAGCCTTTAATGCCACCCCTCCAGAAAATGCAGTTTTTATTCTGAAAAAAATGCAAAGCAGTTTTTATTCTGATTTCGGAGAGTATAGTAGGACATGCAGTCCTTCCCGATTTCCCGATATTCAGCTACATGATAAGTCTCGAACTAGACAATTAGCGCGGTACACGGTGGGTGCCAGTTGTCTGCATTCGAAATCAATTACCACAGATACGGGTCGTAATTGTGACGGTTAATCTTACGACAGGACATCGCTTATAACCACCCTGATACATCGTAATTTTCTTCAGGAAAGAAAACACAAGTTAATTCTCAATCGCGGCACCGTCAACAAGCTCGTTCATCAAGCTTCCAAGCGCATTGTGGCTCTCTGGGAAATTGCTATCAATTTTCTGATAATGCTAGATAAATCGTTGAACATAGGATATTGCACAGTTGGAAAACAATTTCATTGTCATTACACATGCAAAGTTTCAATCGTTGAACATAGGATATTGCACAGTTGGAAAACAATTTCATTGTCATTACACATGCAAAGTTTCAACCGGGAGAGCACCTTACACCTAGTGGAGCCCGAACATGACCCAGCAAGCAGAGACAACAAAACATTGTCCACACGAGCTAACCGACAACAAAACCTAAGTCTTCTTTCTGCATGCATCCTGCACTTTCACGACATCGGTGTATGACGGCATCATCACCACAACAAGGACGGCGATATATAGTACCCACCCTCACAACACGTCCTTCTAGCTGTCTGCATACACTCAACATCTAGCTCTCCACAGTCGTCCATTGCCTCCACAGTCGCCCAGTGTGTCCTCTCAGCTCTCCACAGTCGTCCTGCCACCCACCTTTTATTTCACCTCTCTTCGGTTGCCCAACACTTCCCCAGCTTTCGTCAGCTGCCCAACACTTCTACCGTGCACTCCTCTGCCACCGAACACTTCCCGCACGTTTCTTCGGCTACCTAACGCTTGCGCCGTCTCTTCGCAGCCACCCGCAGAATTGTAACGGTGGGCTGGTGACGGCTGGTGACGGCTGGTGACGGCTGGTGACGGCTGGTGCTCCGCCGACACTCGCCGTCTGTTTACCAGACATATGACCCGGCGACAAATCGACACGACGACAGCGTCGACCATCATGTCAGTGGCGAGCGGCCAGCGTCTGCCCTCCGCGTCGGGCCAGATCGATGGCGATTGCCGGCGCGCTTGTCACTGTGATTGGAGTTGTTATTGCTGCAGCTACTGGCGAGTCAACAGGTCACTGCTGCCGATACTGCTGGGCTGTTAATTGATAGCCCCACCCTTCAGCTGTCATCACTGTTGCAGTTGCCTTTGTTGCCTTGGCATTATC
This sequence comes from Imbricaverruca yamaguchii, assembly GCA_034440575.1. Classification (NCBI taxonomy): domain Eukaryota; kingdom Metazoa; phylum Arthropoda; class Thecostraca; family Neoverrucidae; genus Imbricaverruca; species Imbricaverruca yamaguchii. The sequence goes on along the minus strand of JAOTOL010000541.1, from coordinate 11,686 downwards.
AGTGTTCGTACAGTGCTCAGGGTCGTCATTTCCTGTTTGGTTTTTAAATGCTCTTTTGTTGCGGATACTGAATTTGCACGCTCGTAATCGTAATTGAATATGCATGGCGATGTCCCGAGGCATTGCAATACCATGCAGATACCCCCTGCATCATGTCGTTTCGTTTTCTTAATTGATGGTGCATTTAACGAGTTGCGACATTGGCACCTAATCGCAGTGATAATCCGCCGGTATTTTTACTCTTGAAGCGTTGAAGCATGCGCAGTAGGGTGTGTCACGAAGGAACTTTTTTTGGAAATTGCACTTTGCTTAGTGAAATTATCGTGCAGATCACCTTAAAAAAACCTGTGGTCGAAACCAAATCGAAATCAAACAATAAACAAAATATGCGACAGGCCGATAAAGAAACAAATTTGTCATGCGTCTGGCGTTGAAGTCTCCAGTGATGGCGCTCCGTTGCGATTGGCATCTAACACCACGCGTTCGGCCACCGTCGGAGCGCCGCCGCGGCGCTGTGACGAAAAAGGCGGCAGTCGGTGGATGACTGATGAATGGATTCTGGTGATGAAGCTCATTAATAAAACTCAATGAAAGTGTTTAGTGGGGTAAAAGGCTTTTGATAAGCACCAGTCGCTTAATAAGTTGCCTGGATATCTGACGCATGAAAGAAAGGTTCACTTTACGTCGCTTGTTCGTTCCATTTTCAATCAGTAGATCTATCGGCGTATAATGCTAATATTTTCACTTTTGAAAGCTTGAACATCTTCAAAATTCCTCGTCTGTTTACATCGAAGACCAATTAAATCATTCTGAGACACTTTATATCTTATTGTTATGACAAATAGACCAGGCGAAATCGGCATCATGCTCCGTTCCACTACTACCGAAGGAGACGGGCATACAGCGACGTCACCTTTTGTACGAGCGGCCACATTTTTTGTACGAACTATCATTTTATAACTGTACTACTTGTCTACATGCTCGACAGAAAACCCGACATGAAATCCTTTTTGCTGCTGAGCACTGGCATTGCTGAACTGTGTTTCAACTTCGCCACAATGTAAGCGTGACGGGCCTCTTCACCAATTACCTTCAAAGACGCCTCGGTCACCACTTTCACCATCCGTTCCACCGTCTGACTGTGTACGGGGTATGGCGGTACTTCGAGAGGACTCGCGATGATGTCTAGTAAGTCATCATCGGACAGTTGTTGCGTCAAGGGCGGCTCGGTTATCGCTTGATTACACCAATCAATCAGCTCCATGATGCTGTTTGCCCCCATATTCACTTTTGGAAGCTTGAACTTCCGCACTTCGTCAGTATCACTATCAACTTGAGTTCTGCGACAATGCTGGATTTGAGTGACTGTCCTTTCCCGTGGCTTGATCTTGGCCCGCTGCCATTGCTAGCAGTACTGCCTCAGGGTGACACCAGTAGCTGTTGCGCTGTATTACCGGCTGCACCATGGCCGCTATCTCAGGTCGCAAACTTTTGAGAAGTTGCACGCTGTGCAGCGCATTGCCAGGACCGTCAGAACATTTCCAGTTCTTCTTGATGCAGAACCACATGGGAGTATAGTGGCACACGATGAACTCCGCTAGCATCCTCAGACTGTCTGATGGCTGTTCGGTTGATATGTAGAGCCGGAGAATTCGCGCCGCCAGAGTCAGCCACCCGGAGTGGTTTAGTGGACCGATCTTCATTTTCGCAGTTCTATCTGAGATACAGCCCGTCTGGACACTACGCGCCAGACTGTACAGAATAGCCTGATCTGAACTTAGGTCACTGAGAATCTCCTGCGTCATTTTTGAAACATTTCCGCCGTCGATTGGCTCAAAATCGACTACTGGCAAGGTTTCTATTGCGCCTGCAGCAGCCCGGCCAATCAGCCCACTAAACGACTTAGGTCCTGTTGTGACTCCATCTAACTGGCTAAATACTGCACGAAGATTAAGTTCATTTGCATGAAGTTGGCACACAAACCAGTGGACGGGACGTTTTTTGTCCGAGCTCAAACAAACGGATAACACCACCTTTTGGCCGGTATTAACTCTGTGCCCTCACAGCCAAGCACAGAAACATCCGCACCAAACTCATATGCCACGGCGTTCAGGTCCTGAAAAATGTCCTCCGCTTTCCCAGTCTGTGGGGTAAAATGTACTACATATGCACTGTCTGGCTCGGATACAACCACAATGTGCTCTTCCGTCTTCTTTGAACTGGCTGTCGCAAGCGTGTCGTCTTTTCTACCGTCGAAGTAGAGACCAGATACACGACCTGCATGGTCCCCATTGCTCTGGGCTACTACCTCTCTTCTAATCCGATCCCTTGCTCGCCATACTTTTTTGCTATCCACTATGCAGTCCATATCGTCAGAAGTGATCCGACCAATGTCCACTTGGAAACCGTTTATGATCGCAGCACACGCACGATTAGACACTCCGTACCGATCTCCTGCTAGAGCCGTATTTAGCAGTTCGCCTGTGTTACTGTTCACCATATACTCTGACTCATTGACTACAGATGTGAGCGATGATGAATCTGTGGCGGAATCTTGGTCTGAATTAGAATCTAGCTGGGCCATTCCAGAAGGTCCCGGTTGTGGTGATGTGACTCTCTCGGCGGTCAGACGCCTCCTTTCGTCCATGGCGCGTCGACGAGTGGTTTCACGGATATCTGCGGTGCCGATTTGCATTTGGCGAGGTCCTCTCTGGTCTTGGACAAAGGGAAACTCCACTCGTGGCACTTTGTCGGCCATCGCACATTTGCAGCTATCGATATCAGCACATTTTCGCGATATCGCGATATCACATTTCAGCACATCGATATCAGATATCAGCACGGCTCGTGTCGCCCTCGTTAATAGGTTGTCCCTACTGCTGATAATCCCAGTTTCCCTTGAAACTTGAGTAACAAAAAGGAACAGGAGAGTTGGATTGACTAATAAAACAGGGATGTATGGCATGCGAAGCTATTTTGTGTCGTTAGTGCGTAAGCAATTTATTCGAATGATGATTCATAGCACTGTGAAAGGTAGAGCACAGACAAAGGAAAGTGGAGCGATCAGTCCTTCAGTGAAGTTTAATCTTTACAATCAGATATATCTCGGCTCCCCTGATCTGTTTTTGAATTACCAGAATCCATTCATAAGTCATCCACAGCATCGACTGCCGCCTTTTTCGTCACAGCGCCGCGGCGGCGCTCCGACGGCGGCCGACGCGTGGTGTTAGATGCCAATCGCAACGGAGCGCCATCACTGGAGACTTCAACGCCGGGCGCCCGGCAAATTTGTTTCTTTATCGGCCTGTCGCATATTTTGTTTATTGTTTGATTTCGATTTGGTTTCGACCACAGGGTTTTTTTAGGTGATCTGCACGATAATTTCACTAAGCATAAGAAAAACCGTTCAGGCGACACACCCTAATGCGCAGTATTTAATGAATTGTGATCTGGTACATCAGATGATATTTACGTCAATGGCAAGCTAACCAAGCCAAGCCAACCAAGCAAAGAGGGCCAAACCTCTTTCGCATCTCGCAAATCGAGACAGAACTTGGACCAGCAGCCTAGTACGTCGCGAGGCGAAACACCAACAAGAGGCTTCGGCGCCACGGGCGCAACTCAACGGTCACTGTCAACGTACACAAGCAACGGGGCAACAAAAAAGGCTGGATTGCACCGAAGGCGCGCTACGCTAGCCGCACCAATGCCAGATGTACAACCAAAGGACACCAAGGACACATAGGACACCGATCACAAACCGCTGAACAAGCTGCCACCATCTCGTCTATTCTACACTACGGACTCCCAGCTCTACCATACACTTCCATCTCTACTTTGGACTACTATCTCTGCTGTATCTACAACTGCACTTCATGTTGGTCAGGTGGTGCTGCCAACCCCCCCCCCCAATACCGCCGATATCTGTAAAGTGTATTCCCTTCTCTCTAACTCCATCACCAAACCCAAGGCCCACACTGAACTGAACACTCCAAGGCACCATGCCCACCAACACCACATCAAACGAACCGACGGGGGATTTATATCTCTGCCGCCGTGTCGATGGTCTCCCAATGACCAGCCTTGACCCCCGGAAGGTGTGGACTGAAATCACCCGTCAGACACACGCTTCTCTACACGCACGCCATCTAAAATCGGGGTAGGTCTTGATCCAGACCTGCAACACCAAGGTCGCAAACATCTGAGAACATATCAAACACATCTCAGACAAACAGGTCACAATAACACTAGATACACACCAGGGGCGTCGATTTGTATCCTTTTGTGGGGCCATGGCCCCACCAATGTTGATATTGGCCCCCTCAATGTTGATCTGGCCTCCCCAATAAGCACTGCTATATTTATGCTGATAAGAAAGCCAAAGGAAAAAATTAATAGAACCATGCTACTTAGAATAATTAGTTGATGCCAACCAACACGCTGTAATGAAATGGAATAGATTTGGATTGGATAGTGGATTGACTATCCACTTCTAGCTGCAAAATTTAACATTGAGTGGAAGAAAAAAAAACAATGAAGTTGGATTTCCTTCCGCTTTGCAAGCATAGCTTTCATCATGAAATGTTGAGATTAAGTGATGCTGATGCATTTTAAACCAGATGGTATAAACAAATTAGCAAAGCCACTAGACAACAATTGCATTGCCATAATGATGCTTGCACACATGACCAATAGCAAAAGCACATGCATATGGAACTTGAACTGGATTCATTCTATTCTTAATTTCTGGTCAGTGTCAAACATGCACATAACCGGTCATCAACAACAATCAGTCATTAAGATAGAGGATATGCAGACTATATTTATCTTCAGAGCCAACCCATCACACCATGAGCTTAATATTTACCTAGGTAGATACCTACCCACCTGTATGCCCAATGACAATGTGCATATATTTTCAATAATAATATGGGAATCACAGCCAATAATACCCAATGTATCTGATGATACCATGAAAGAAAAAGGGAGCAAGAAGCTGCATGCACACTATTATAGTTTCTATTCTTGAACAAAGCAAGCAGGCAGGTAATAAGCCATAGCTTACAAGAGTAGTTATACAAGGTCAGACCTCATCACTAAATAAATGAGATGGTCGTTCCTCAGAAGATCCAAATGTGTAGCATCCAAGGATAATATCTTCAGTTACATAAATCACAGAGACTAAAGTTCAATTTGCGGTTGTGATCGACAAATATGGCAGAGGTAAGACAGTTGTGTAATTGCGCGCAGTGTTGAACCCGGTGGCCAAACTCATGTGACATCGATCTGATTCGTTTTTGTACTTCATACCTTTTGATATATATGCAGATTGATATGGTTATCAAACAACTTACTGATATTTAATGTGGGTTTAAAACGATTTGCTGATATTTAATGCCCAAAGGAACTGTAGATGAAGAAGTTGGTAGATACGCTTCAACAAGTCTAGTCCATGAATTTTTTTTCCTGATTTGTGATCAGGTTTTCTATGTTAATACCACATAACTACCATATTTGTCTTCAAGAAGAGTTGGTTTAGTTGGCATTTATTTATATTTGTGTTCTACTGCTCTTTGCTTTCTCTGTCCAGGATTTGGGGCACCCAATATTGCATTTATGTCAGGGGTTGGCACATTTTTCGGTAAATTTACAGCTTCAGGTAATTTCTGATTTCTCCGATTTTTGTAATGCAATGTTTAGAAGTGTGATGAACTTGCTGTAAGCACTCATTTTGGTAAATTTGTAAGGCATTTTATGAATTCTGGGATTTTATCATTTCAATACAATGTTCATGAATGTGACTAAGATGATGGATCACACATATTCTGTACAAATGCCTACTTTTCAGATGGTGAGCAAAATATCACCAAAGAGGACTTTGAATTTGGTGACATAGGATAACAAATAAAATACAAAAACAAAAAACAAATGAAACATAGCACCATTCTAACCTCCATTTTGAAAAAGGAAACCAACACATGCAATGAAAAATGTAAAGCGGTATGTATTCTTCTTTAATTTTTTTTAAAACCTAATCCAACCTAACCTAGCCAACATAGCAGCTTAAAAGCAAGCTTCATTTTCTTTTTAATTTGGGTAAGTTTTGCAAAAAAATCCAACTTAAAGCACCCAAACTAACCTAACATAACCAAACCTAGTCAATTTGTTTCTTTTACAGAGGCAATCGTTGGTAAAAACTTGTCCTGTTACCACCTTAAAGAACAACAACCCTGTTAGGCTAGGCTGAGTGAGGTATTTTCGTTTGTAAAATTTCAAGGAAATAAAATAAATCGCCTGATATTTTTCACAATTTTGTTATTACAATATGTTTCTCCAAAACCAGGTTAGGCTATGTTACGTTAGGTTATGTTGTATTTTTAATATATTTATTTTTATGCCATGTTACCCAACTCAAAGCCCATTTACACATAAAATGAGTGGTCTCATCATCTTAGTCACATCCATAAACATTGCATTGGAAATATAAATTCCAAACATTCATAAAACACCTAAAGGCACAAATTTACCATCCATTCCTCTATAAATGCATACTTATCACTTGGGAGTAAAAGTAACACCCAAAAGGGTGTGGAATTAGGTAATGTAGCAATAAAACAAAGTTCAAGAAAGATGTAAGATAACCTTACACAACCTGGCCCTACTTTCCATGCAAGATATAAATTGCTTTTCATTCAAATTCTCAATCAAATTTCAAAAGTATTTACAACTTAAATAAACCTAACCTAACCTAATCTAAACTGGCATGACCTCTTTTTTTGTAGTTCTTGGTTGAGGGGGGGGGGGGGTACATGCGTTCGCACTTCGGCCCCCCTCCCCCCAATGTTTTCCGAAATCGACACCCCTGATACACACCGCAACATTTCTCAAGGAATTCATTATACATGCATGGGAGCTAGAATGGATGCCAGAGGAGATATTGACTCGCAGAATTGCGAGCCAGGGGATCTCCTCGGTATACCGGTCCCCTCCCCCACAAACAAACCAAGCACTCACATTATCATCCTGACTTTCACCCCCAAACAACAACCCACACATGTCAAGGCTGGTTACATCACACACAGGGTAACACCACGCGCACCCCCTCCCTCGTCGCTGTTAATTTTGTCAAGGACATGGCCACACGAGGGGGTTGCAAACACACAAACCCCCACATGTGGCCTCTGTGCCGGCCCACTCAACACCAACAACTGCAATAGTGGAACAAGGAAATGGGCGAGCTGCGGCGGGGACCACGGCTCCCGGGGCGAGGCTTACCCTCGGTGGAGGAAGGAGAAAGATATCCTCCGACTCATCCACATCGAGGGCATAGCCCCGTCGCAGGCAAGGGTGTGGGGTGAAGAGCAATACCCGCTGCTACCCGCTCAGCCCACGCAGACACACGCACCATACAGTCACCCCTCAGGAAACCCAGACGGACCCTACAATAGTCACTCGGCCAGAACCCACAACACAGTTCATGGCACAAGCACAGGCACCTCTTGATCCCGCAGGTTTGTGTGCTTCGCCGTCCACACGACGCCACGAAGCACACAAACCACCACCCCTGTAACTCCCCCAGAACCACCCCAAGAGCGCCAAGCACCACTCGCACGATGCAAAAAAAAAACACCGCCTCCACTATGGCCCAAAGCAGACTCAGAAGACGAATACAGTAGCCCAGACACCCCAGAACCCACTCCTCAGACTACCCAAGCACCGACAACACGAGCAACCAACAAAACAAGCACTATATCTACCAAGAAACCGAACACAATCAAGAAAACCAGAATACATACCAAATCTACTTGACAATAGACAGCATCCGCACAAAAACATCCTAACAACTCACCATCCAGGTCTCTCCCAACTCTGCCTATGACATGTAAAAATGAAAAAATAGCGAAACAGACTGGTGTCAGGCCGACACCAGAACCAGAAACAAACGCGAAAAGAAATAAAACAGCAAGATAAAGAAAAAAGAAAAAAGCAGTGTATGACATGACATGTTTCTTGAAATGTTCAAACGAAAGGCCATGACTCCCACCCCGAACAACCACCAGGCACCGTCCGGACCACCACCACCAACCGACCTAAATCGACGCCAACAGCTGATATCACCTATCGATGGCAGGCTGTTATAACTTAAGTCATCATCATCAATGGCATGGAGCCAGAATCGTCAGTAACTGAGACATGCTTGTCAGTAACGGGACATGCTTGGGTGACACATTTTGCAACTTGTTCGAAAAAGTTTGATTTCAGATTGGATTGTTTTGTGCATTTTCCGACGCTGATTCCAAATATGGCCATTGAAAGTACATACTCGGAAAAAAAATGATCAATCCGCCTGTTTTGGAAGGTCCGTTTGATCACTTTATGCTAATTTGGCTAGTTCACAAAGAAATCATACACAAACAGAAACAATACTGGTTCTTTACAAAAAATCACTCCATTTCCGTCACATCACCATAAATTACCCATTCCTAGCACAATAAATCGATCCAACATATCGTCCGAAGCACAATCGCATCCATTGGTACCAATGCTCCACTTTAGCACTCGCACGTCCGGCAGTCCGCGCCAACTTCGCATGTCCGGGGGGGGGGGGCAGATGACTACCCCCTAAGATCTCTGGAACTATGCTAGCTAGCGACAAACGGAAAACGGCGTTGGATAGCTGGTGGCGGTGCATTTTTCGGTATCGCAGGTGTTTCGGTAATTTTTTTCGCTCAGGTCAATATTCAGGTCACTGGGCCATCATAGGTCAAATTCGACCGGATCAGGTGGGACTCAGAAATTGACACATATCTCAGGACCTGTAACAGATAGAAACAAATGGCGAAAGCTATTCGACAGTCCTTGAAATGCGCTACCGACAATAGGCGGTGTAATTTAAGGTCAGGTCAACCGAAACTCAGGTCAAGGTCATGAAGTCATGACCTCAGGTCAAGGCCTAGGGAGGTCATATAAGAAATCAATCGACACGTCTTGACGATACAAGCACAATGACGCTAATTTCAGCCTTCTAGCTCAATGCAGTGCGATGTAATGCGCATAAATGTGTAGTGATCTCAGGTGACCTCAGAGACCTTGGTGAGGTCACTGAGCAAAAATGTCAGCGGTAACATTGAGCATAGCTTCCATCTACATGCCACAACCGTTATGAGATCATTCGGAGCGCAAATATGTAACTAGGGAAACATTTGTATATTTTACCATAGCCCTATAATGGGGGAAGCCATGGCAGTGACCTGACCTAAGGTCAATGCTACGAAAAAAACCCGATATACATATTATGGTCCCTGATGAGATCATGACATGTTATAAGTTTGATATCAATAGCTCAATTATTGTGGACGTTATGCCACCTAGAACTCCGAGAGTAGTTTGGTCACTTCGCCTGACCTGGTGACCTGACCTGAGAGGACCCAGGATTAAAAATGTATGAGGATATGCGGAAAAGACCAATGAACAGCTATGCGAGGTTTGACCTTGCTGACCCTATTAGGTTGGCGGAAAATGAGGAAAAACCGGAGGGGGGGGCAGATATCTGCCCCACCCCCCGGACGTGCGCGGGTTAAATGGCGCTAGTGATGCAGGGACCGTCACCCGCCTTCTGGCGCTCTAATGCGCGCTGTGGGCAATTTGTGTATTGAGCAGAGGCCCTTTCGTCAATGGAAAGGGAAGGTGATGGGGGGGGGGGAGCAAGACATGCCTATTAGTGGAGAGGGACTGTGACACCCACGGAACATCCACACCCTCAGAACTGCACCTTGGGCTGGTCTATAGTGCTAAGGTGGTGTAGTTGATGGTGATGTGTTGGCCATGAAAATAAATTAATATCCAACACCAGGTTCATTCCTATTCATGCACCGTTTTCTTGGCAGCTAGCAAAATTAGCAAAACTGAGTCTAACCCTGAAATGTCAAAACAGCACGTGGGGTGAAAATTGTTCCTATATTGTGTTTTTTTGTTTTGTTTGCTACAGCTGTATTCGAATTCCACGGCGGGAAATCCCACAGAAGCTGATCGTTAACCCGTCCCGTCTCCGGGGGGTCTTCAACCGCCTCCTCAGGTTTTTCGCAGATAGCGGACGAACGGTGCGCAGCAGCGCGCCCAAATTTGGCATACCTTTTCCCACATCAATTTGGCATGCTGATTCAAAATTTTTAAGTCAGTTCATCTAGGGTCAACAAGTTAGTCAAGGTCAAGTTAGGTCACCTCCAAAAACGTTTAACCAGTCGTCACGCTTTAACGGATACAGATATTTTAATGAAACTTTCAGCGTTTGCTTATCTTTAGGGATGCAACAAAACAGACAAGCGGGAATTTTTCTCTTTTTTTCGTTTTTGACTACATAAAATTTTTGCATATTTGCCAATTGCAGTTTAAATCGAAGATGCTGGCTAAAGTAAGCATTTTTTGTTAGGGCAAGCTGACTTCCAACAACATTTCTTTCTGCGCTACCCATTGGAAAAGGAAAATTAAAGAAAACGTGAAAACTGACATTTTTTAATTTAAAGTCTATTTTTTTATTTTTGGGGGGCGAAAACATATTATGGCCCTGGTCGATTTCGCTGTCCATTTCTCATTCCAAATATATTTTGTATCTTCATATATCCCCCAAAATAACTTCCCCCAGAGCCAAAAACATAATATAAATCGTGAAAAGTCGTGAAAATCTAGCCCCCTGGTGACGTCACTTTTGGGGGGAAATTATTTTTGGGGGCGGGTGGATCCGGACCCTACTCGTCAAGCGCTTTCCGATGACACATCTTTCGTTTTTGTGCGACACTTAGTTTAGATGTTAGGGGGTTACTATCCGCCCCCACCCTCCGAGACGGGTTGTGAGGATCTGACCGGAGAAACGGCGCGGGTTAATGGAACCTTTTAGAAAAAGTTGCAAAAAAATGAAGCTGCAATCGTCACTGGACGATTGCTTCCTAACGGACGAGAACAATGATATTGTGCGTTAAGAATGGATTCACACATTCATCCTTAGATTCGATCGTAGGCTTTCAGAAAGTACGAGTCACATATTATGGATCATATATGATGCTGTCGGCTACGCCAAATGGAAGTATTGCGGACTTTCAGAAAGTCATTCACGAATGCGGCAAGTTATGATTGATGCAGTTCGGTTTAGGAACGCGAAAACTACAGCCACATATCCTAGATAGCTATGTTTTATCTCCAGCTGCTTCTTCATCTGTCGTGTGTATATCATGGTCGCTGAATACTCCGACGAAAATGCTTTTTTGTTAAAATTTCATGCCTGGATGTCCTTTGATCGTTTTATTTTCGAGGCCTTTATTATCACATCGAGGGCTGGGCCTCCTACCTATTTGGAGGCGCTAATGCTCCTGCCATTCTTGATGGAGCCTCCGCAATAATGAAAGATCTTAACACAAGACCGTATGGACTCTTATGGGCTGGCCAGTGCAGTACCTGTTTCATGATGAACATTAACACCGTAAGTCACCCCAATGTTTTCTTTATTCCGTACACTGCTTCACATATATTATGCGGGCAGGAGAGGCATTAGTGGTGCTAGAATCCGGCTTCATCATGTTCTGTGGCCCTAAGTTGAATATATTATTTTTGGTTGTGTTTATTGGACCATGGTTATTGGAGTGTGTGGATAGCGGAATCATCTTGCTACAACCATTAGGGGTGAGGGGAGGGG
>JAOTOL010000540.1:0-82575 GCA_034440575.1 Imbricaverruca yamaguchii | reverse complement strand
CTCCGCCAGGCGGCAGCACCGGTACAAGTATACGATTCGATGACAAAGGTATGTATGGCAGATGTACGTAAGAAAATGTGCGTAAGCAAATGTATGTAAGCGCAGATGTACGTATGCCAATTGTACGTAAACACAGGTATACGTATAGCTAATGTACGTAAGTGCAAATATACGTGTGGCAAATGCACGTATGCGCAAGAGTATGTATGCGGAAATGTGCGTAAGCGCAAAGGTACGCAAGCGCAAATATACGTAAGAGCAAAGGTACACAAGCGCAAAAGTACGTATACGCAAAAATGCGTACCCGCAAATGTACGCAAGCGTCAAAGCACGTATGCGCAAATGTACGCATGATTAAATGTGCGTAAGTACAAATGTACGTATGCGCAAATGTACATAAGCGCATAAGTACGTAAGCGCAAATATACCTAAGCGCAGCAGTACATAAACGTGAAAGAATGCAAGAGCAAATATATGAATGAGCCAATGTACGTACATTTAGGCATACGTGCCTTTGCGTCTAAACACATTTGGTTACGTACATTTGCTCTTATGGGTATTTGCGCCTACGTATTTTGACGCTTACATACATTTGCGCTTATGTACTTTTGCGCATACGTACAATTGTCATGCATACATCTGTGCTCACGTAAGTTTACTTAACGTACATTTGCATGTTCGTACGTCTGACATGCGTGTATTTGCTTTACGTACGTTTTTCGGTTACCCAAGCACACTAGTCTGTGTATAAGAATGACTTTTCACGCGCACTGCACTACAGCCTGGCGCTCGTGACGTCACGTGTGTTGTTCATCGCAAGTGTTCGGGATACGCGCACACCACACACACACACACTCACGCCACGCAGAACGCATACCGGTCTGGCGGCCATCTTTGCCGTGCATTTCGCCCGTCACTTCCCAGGTCGCCGTCAGCTTATTTATTTATCGCCAGATTTATGGACGTCACTCATTTCTGGTCATCGGCAGCCTGCAATCGAACACTTCACTTTCAGCTTCCCGTCCACCACAGTGCGACACCGATAAGACGTGCTTGTCCCGATTCAGCGCAATACGAAGGCTGTCGCGACATCGTGACTGTCGCTGAGGAGCAAACCGAGCTCCAGAGCCAGCTCCAGCATTGCGGATTTCCGACGCTGCTGTCGCTCCTGGGTCCCGTCAAGCTCCTGGATTGGCTGGAGAGCCTGCACCTGATTGGCTCCTGGACTGGCTGGAGAGCCTGCCCGTGCTCCTGGATTGGCTGGAGAGCCTGCCCGTGCTCCTGGATTGGCTGGAGAGCCTGCCGGTGCGCCTGGATTGGCTGGAGACCATGGCGGTGCTCCTGGATTGGCTGCTTTTCCCACTACCGCAGGCTGGAACTCTTCCTGAAAGTGAAGACGAAGGTGGGCGTCACGAGGCGGGTGTGATATGGCGCGTGCAGCTGGTCGACATGCACTTGTTTAGGATGATAGCCGAGCAGCATGAAAACGTAGTTGATACGCATGAGTCGAACATAAGTACGTTAGCTAAACATTTTACCTTCGGGGCCATGAACTGATGCAGTGCATCACTGCTCACGATATTTTTTTCCAACCAATTGTTGAAAAATAGGTACGTAGCAACGCAAAACGCACCCACCCCGGTAGCTCAGTTGGTTAGAGCGCTATCCTTCACTGGTCTCCCTCTTTTTGGCAACACAGGGTTCGAGTCGCTTCGCGCGCTCGCATTTAGCCCCCGGCTGGGAGGGTCAGTTGGCAGCTGGCCCGATAAGGACGGGGACGAGCTACCGGGCGGCCGTGTCGGTACATTGGCGGCACGTTAAACTTTCGGTCTAAATTCTACTGTTGAACTGAAATTCATGAATCGGGTGGTGGGGCCAGGGCTTACGCAACAAACTCAGCAGTATAATCCTGATTCATAGCGCTGTCCAGCAAGAATTAGGACTAAATTTATTTATTAAAAAGTATATTCATATCCAATCAAGCATACCGAAAACCCCGTCCAGGAACAAATCCAATGGAGCTTTGGCCATTAAAGAGACAAAGTGGAAAAATAAAATAGTACAATTGGAATTGTCAGACCCCCCACTCTTCTGAATTCGTCATCGGAGATCAGGATCGGAGGAACATGCTAGAACTGCACATTTCGTAGCTTCGTCCTAACACAGATCATCTTTTGTTTCATCTTTTCTAAGACTTTTCAGCTAATATGCTAGTAATTCCAGCACTTGGAAGACATTGGAGATGTTCAACTGGAAAAACGCCATGGTTTTGCCAATGAACCCGGCTGTGGTACTCGAGCCAGATCAAGTCATTTATGATCGAGCAATCAATTCGGAGCCGTTCTTGCGCGGTACGTTCACAATCACAATTACTCTTTGTATAATGTATATCGCATGCGCATAGCCCGTCCACTCTCATGGTGAATACCCGATTGGAGAAAGCGTTCATGCTTTCCAATGTTCAATATTTCCAACGTTCATAATGTAAAAATTGGAGGTTAACTTTGAAAATTGGAGGTGAGCTTCTAAAACAGCCAGGATGGCCGGCGTTCATATTTTACCAAGTTCATAATCTCCTAATTTGAAGCTGAGTTCTAGAAATTGGAAGTTAGCCTCAAAAAGTCGGAAGGATAGGTAAGATTAAGTTACGGTATGTTAGGTTTATTTAGGTTAGATTAGGTTTGGTCTGGTTTGGTTCATATATGGGTGACTTTGGAAGATCACTTTCAATTCTTGGAAGTTGCAATTTGGAAGCTAACGTCAAAATTTTGGTTGTCAACTTTCAATTTGGAAGCTAACGTCCAATTTTCAAGCTTTCCACGACAAATCGACAAGTGGAAAGGGCCAAAATAACACCCAATATTTTATATTTTGATGAAAATGCATGTATGGGGTTATCGGATGCGACGAATCCATCTGTGCCCTTTTAAGAAGGATCAGGTCAACGGACAGGGGATAAAACCTCGGGAATTTTTTAGTTGTCGTCTAACAGAAATGTCTTTTGAGGTCTTTAACTCAATGACGAACGATCTGAATTGTGCAAAAGTATATATCTGTGAACTTACAATGAGCCACTGCATGACTTGATATCACTGCATATCTGCATCTTTTGGCTATTTCAAAATTTTCATTTACGGAATATTTTGAATCGTGGCATTGTGACCTAAGGTCACGTGTCCTATTTTACCTTCCGGAACAGTCACACTGCGATGTGAAAAACTACAGAAATGAAGTTCGATATCTTATCTTTAGAGGCAAAATTCAAAACAAAAATATGGTTTCCCTCCTAAAGCTGTACATATCCGCTAACAAAACTCGGATGCATGGTTGTTTATGCGCTAGTGTATCGTAACCTGTATAAATATGTATTTAGAAGAACATATTGCTGAAATACAAGGTTTTTGCGCTTGAGACACGTGATGTGATGATAATGTTAGTCATCTGATCTTGAATGTTGTATTGTACGAGTGTTCTAACTCGTAAGTTTATGGGTGAAGCAAAATGGCAGAAATGTCTCCAAATTGCGGTGGTAAAGAGTTGATTGGTTATACTTTACTCTCCGTTACCAAGTGATAGAACATCCACAATACAGCAATCACATTCCGATAACCGAGAAACCATTCCCACAACCATTTATCGCCTCGAGAAAGTAAAAATCAGCGAACATAGGGAAAAGTTCATATTTGCATCAAAGCAGGAGGAAATGTCACGGCCCACCTCACCGAGCGCTATTCGAAAGCCATCACGGTGGAGGGAACGCAGGGGTGCCACAAGTTCGCACCAGTGACCCACAGCATCGTAATAGTTCATGAACTGCTTTCCGATGCTAGGCGCGTGTTAGCGGTAGCTGGGTGAGGTGAGATTTATTTATTTATTTATTTAACAATACATGTCCTGCAGTGGCGACAGTCTGGGTTGAACTCACAGATATTTACAAAGAAAGGATAGATGTGTGGTCAATAGTGGAGCAGATGCGCAACAAACATTCGTCGACAACATAAACATACACTTCCGCACGGACGATGTTGGTGTGCGCGCTGATTCAAATTGTGTGGATTAATATCATCGCAGTGGCAAATGGCCAGTGTGAATTGAGATCCTGACAAGGTACGGGATGATCTGCAGATCTGCAGATCTTTACGTTGCATTACATTATATGATTTGCAACACATTATTGCATTGCATTGCATTGTGTAATTGTGTCACTTTACTTTATTCCACTGATGTAGACGGCTCATGATACGATGCGATTCATTTCTGGTTCAGCATGTGTCTGTGGATGCGTCTGCGCCAAATTTGTTCTCAAGCAGTTCAAGATGAATGCGATTGCTCAATCAATGAGGTTCATCTTTTCGTTTCTAAAATGTGGGGTTTGAAACGCCAGAAAGTTGATATTGCAATGGCTGGCGGTGCTAGAAACCCTTGAGTGTTGTCGGTGAAATACGATAGTACATTTTTATATACTGACATTGAGGCCGAAATGCATTGAATAAGTTGGAAACATATATATTACTTTTCTCCTTACACATAACGATCTATAATTTCACAAATCACCCTTTTGTCTCTTCCGATTGTTCAAAATAGTATTGTGACTCCTTCGAAGGTTCATCTAGGTCGAGTTATTTTAGGTCGCATGCTCACGATAAAGAACGCGCGAACAAGTACTTAGAATTGGAACAAGATGCAGCGAATCATAATTAATTCAACGGTATATAGCTTCATGCAATTCCTGATGCTCTTCATTTAGTTCCCGGTCTCCAAAAACTTAGGTGACGTTTTAAAGATGTCCGATGGTATAGCTCCTCAACCGTTGCTTCGAACTTTCAAAGCACTGCACAGCTGGATTATAGAGACAAACTGACATCAAACAAGTATTTTCAAAGGGATACAGAGTGTAGTTTTGTTCCTTCAATTGTCGATTTGTCGTGGAATAGCCCACTTACCACAATTTTGATATATGTCTGCCATTTGTTTAACCCTTAACCTCGCAGCAAGTGAGAACGTTCATGCAACACAACACCCAAGATTAGATGACTAGCATTCTCGTCCCATCACATGCCGCAAACATCGAAACAGTAAGATACTAAACAGTAGCTACAGTAAGTATCTAGCCGACTTCCAATCTTGAAGTTATGAACTTTGGAAAATATGAACTGATGTCATTCATGGTCAGTGCCATGTTCGCCTTTAGCACACACGGAAGTGATACATTATTAACAAAACGTTGTGGACATGTTAAAAACTAAGTTGATCTTCAAGATCCAGGAACAACTCAACGTTAGAGATAAGAAATTGCAAATATGTATTGTGGGGTTTGGCCATAGGTCATTGTAAACAAAAGTTTTTTTTGACAATGGTCTATGGCCGAAAGTTCACAATATATTATCACAATATATCACAATAAATATTTTTTTAAATAAAACTTATAACATTGAATCGCTCCTGGATCTTAAAGATGAACTTAGCTTTAATATATCCACAATGAATGGCCAGGAAATACGGGTATTTCTGAACCATGCACGTAATATTAACAAAACTCACAACTTACAAGCGCACTCACCACTTTTTACGCCCTTGGGCCCGCTGCTGGCGAGGATGCATTTGGTGCTGCCCCCCCTTACCGCCGCTGCCACCTGTCAACGATCACCGACGAGGTCAGCAACTCTGACAGCGGTCATCAAGGGTCATCCAGGCTCATTCAGGGTCGTCCAGGGTTATCCAGGTTCATCCAGACATCGTTGGTCATCCAGAGTCATACGGGGTCATCTATGGTCGTATATAATCACCCAAGGACATTCATAGTCGAACATGTCGGCTGCGCAATGTCTTGTGAATAATGATGACGCAACCTTTGGCAGTTTAGCACTGACTGGCCCGGAAGCGGCACGTCTGACGTGTTGCCAGATGACCAGATCGGTTGCCAACTAGCCAACGCGTGCGCTTCAGTTTTGGCTACACTCCGACAGCTGGCCTAGATCCGCTGCGCGGTCGTACGCCGGGACGCGGGTGTTCACCACGCGCCTCGACCCGCGCCGAGGCGCGCCACGTGCACGTGCCACGTCGCGCCGCCGAACGTGCGAGTCGGCGCACGCCGCGCGCCACGGCCCGCGCGGTACCCCGCCCCCACAACGTCACGGGTCACGTGGTGTGCCGGCCGGTTCCAAGGCCGGAGAGGTCAATTTAAAGGCGCGTCACACGCCGTGGCAGCAATTCCTGCAGGGTGTTCATCCCGTTAGGCTTCAATGTGTTTTCTATGGGCCATGATGTGATTTTTTTCGAGGCTCCAACTGGATTTTTAAGGAGCCTTGCGCAATTATTCCAAACCCCGGCACAATTCTTTGGGGCCCAAGAACCTCTCAGGGGACAATATCCCCCAGTGTCCCCGTTTGGCACTCCACTGCTTTCACTAAAAATTTACTTTAGCTTGAACTTAAACCCATCTGAAATGTTTCCAGGTGGCACAGCGCAGCGGGGCGGCCAGTCGCAGTCGGTGTCACGCCGTCACACCTCACAGCCCCGCTATGCGCCCCCTATGTGACCCGACTCCGTAAACCAGCGCACATGCGCGGCGCAGCATCCTCCCCCCTCTGCAGCGCTGCCGGAAATCCGGCCGAGCGGTGCATGGATGGGCTGTTGCCCATCCCCGCTGATTTCTCTGTGTGGGCTCTGGGGTACTGCGCCATGCGGTGATGGCCATCGACGTCGTTGCATGTTCGGCCTCCCGTTGTGCTCTGAGGGTCCTAGACATAAAGACATAAAGACATAAAGACATAAAATATTAGTGCAACTATGAGCCACAAGGGCCCTTCTTGGTTCCACTCTGTACACTGAACCAGTTGCCCACCAAATCTGTCAATCAGCCCTCCCTGCAATCCTGCCGTGATTATGTGACCCCAGCGTGATTATCGGGGGTCCGACCCGTCGTTTGGTTCCAGCATCATCTCCAGGGGTTACGGTGAAACTGCTTGGGCCTCAGCATGATTTCCAGGTGCCCTGGTCCGAATTTTTGGGCTCCAGCGTGACTTCTTGGGGACCCGGCGCAACGTTTCCGGGGCTCTTATGCGATTTTCGGGGGCCAGCGTATTTTCGGGCGTCCCGGTTCAACTTTCGGAGCCCCTAGAGTAATTTTTGTGGGCTCCAGAACGACTTTTGTGGCCCCAATGTGATCTTCAGTACCCTTGGTGCGATTTTGGTCCCCAGCGCCATTTTCAGGAGCCCCTGTCCAACATTTTGAGGCTTCAATGTGTTTTTTATGGGTCATGATGCGATTTTTGGGGGCTCCAACTGGATTTTAAGGAGCCTTGCGCAATTTTTCCAAACACCGGCGCAATTCTTTGGGGCCCAACAACCTCTCAGGGGACAATATCCCCCAGTGTCCCACTTTGGCACCCCACTGAGCTTTCACTAAAAATTAACTTTATCTTGAACTTTAAACGTAAAGCATATTTTTATGTTCAAAGACACTCAGCAATATCACCGGATACTTTTCACTTCCTGATCGTTTTCGGTCCAAGCTATCATATTTTGTATCTAACTGATGAAGCTGTTTGTCACTCAGTCCGATTCTGACACGATTCAAACGCGATTCTGATGTAGTGCACGACAGCTTAATCACAGTGGCAGCTAGTACTTTCGAATAATTGTGTTCGAACACGGAGGAGGCGTTCCTGAAAAGGGCATTCTATAGTGATCACGGTTAGTTGAAGCGCGTGGTCAAAAAAAGTTTTTAAAAAAATGAAAACTGGTTTCAATCCCACCTCGGGATCGACTTCAGTTCAATGGACTGAAGACGATCCCGAGACGGGATTGAAGCCGGTTTTTCCTAAAAAAGCATGTTTTGACTACGCGCTTCAGCTAACCGAGATCATGTATACACTGTAGTTACAAACACTAATACAAATACATTCCATAGCAGTTTGGGGTTTAATTGCGTGTAGTCAGTGTGCACGTAGAGTGCGTGTTTTGGATTTTGGAGTTGAATTGCGTGCAGTTTAATAAAGTATTTTTAGTTAAATTGCGTGCAGCTGAATTAAGTATTTTTGGGGTTAAATTGCGTGCAGTTTAATTAAGTATTTTTTAGTTAAATTGCGTGCAGTTTAATTAAGTATTTTTTAGTTAAATTGCGTGCAGTTTAATTAAGTATTTTTTAGTTAAATTGCGTGCAGTTTAATTAAGTATTTTTTAGTTAAATTGCGTGCAGTCAGAGTGCGTGACACCTGACGATTTATCGCACTTTCCTCACCTTGTGAACGGCTGCCGGGCTGGCCTGGCTGGCCGTCCTGGCACGACACACCGAAGCCGAATCCCTTCCCGCTGCTGGCCGCGGCCACGGCGCCTCCCGGCCCCCCGGGGCTGCCCGTCTGGCCGGGGCCGCCGCCCTGCCGCCGTCGCCGGCTTTGCCGGCGGATCCCACTTGCAGACTGGGCGGCGCTACGGCCACGGGTTTGCCGCCCCAAGGTCTCGCCCAGACGCCTGCGTCTTCAACATCGCCGCCTTTGCCAGCCCAGACGCCTCCGCCATCGCCGCCTTTGCCAGCCCATGCGCCTCCGCCACCGCCGCCTTTGCCACCCCAGACGCCTCCGCCATCGCCACCTTTGCCCCCCCCCACCGCCACCTTTGCCACCCCAGGCGCCTCCGCCGTCGCCACCTTTGCCACCCCAGGCGCCTCCGCCATCGCCACCTTTGCCACCCCATGCGCCTCCGTCTCCGCCGTCGCCACCTTTGCTACCCCAGACGCCTATTTTTTCGTCATCTTTGCCACCCCAGAAGTCTCTTTTTTCGTCATCGATATCTTCGACATCCAAGCTTTCTTGCGACCATCCGCCGCCGAAGCCGTAGTAGTCTTCGTAGTCGTCGCCTTCCTCGAAGTGGATGTCATCGCTGCCTAAGGACAAGGTGAACATGGAGCTTATTCGCTCTGCCTCGTATAAATAGCACGACATCGCTAAGCAGCAGCAGCAGTCACTTTGCCCGTATCCATTCACAGGGTGCGCAAATACCGACACGGAGTGACTGTCAAATCACAAAGTTATCACGTGTTCGGACTTAACAAGAGCAACAAGGATCCATCCAGGTTAAGTCTGTAAATGGAAGATAGCAAAACCCTGGCAAAAAGACACTCATTACCCCAACATGCACCACATCACTAACTCCAGAGAATCCAGCCACCAACATATCACTCAATCATCAATGCCTACCTACCTTGCCTATCCAGCCCTATTCGCCCAATCCCGAGTAACATGCGGCTGAAGTGCCCTAGCAATAACTTTCCAGCTACATCCATGCATACTGAAAGGGGCCTGTACGGTGCGCACCTACTTATAAACCTTATCCAATTCACTACTACTTATAACTCAAAAACAATATTTCGCGGCCTAAAAACTGGGTCACCCTATGTTTTAGTACATTAAATGAGGGACTAACTAAAACATCAGTAGCCCTATTCCAATGATGAACAATCCTTTGACTGAAGACCTGTTGCCGCTTAGCTGGCCTGTATCTTGATATGTATAGCCTAAATTGATGACCCCTATGCAATAGTCTAAATAGAATGTCGTCATTCAGATTGATCTGATCTAGTCCTTTTAGCGACTTCATACCTTTCCAAATCTGCTATACTTGAATGAGTACACATGTAATGCCATAAACATTTCCACATTTTCTAAATTACCCAATCCACTGATTGACATAGTGGCATTGTGCTACTTCTAGCATATCTATGCATTTTTTTCTAAGTAGGGGGTTTCATGTCTGCACTGAATATTATAAGTGGGTTTGCACGTATGTAGGTGCAATACAGCATTTTCATGACATCCTTGTTATTTTCAATAACATCCAGTTTCCCACCTCCAATTGTGTATCTGGAAGTCTCACTTCCAGATCCCGATGTATACCATTGCATTTTCATAGTATGAAGGCATGTGTCTTTGACTTGGCCACTTTTTAGGTCCTGCAAGTCTAGTCGGATATTATTGGATTGATCACTACTGTGAGCCACTCCTACCAACTTTACGTCATCAGGAAATTTGAACACCCTATTCGTTAGTCTTTCCTCAATATTTCACAGAGATGATAAAGAGAAGTGGCATTAGAACAGAGCCTTGCGGCACTCCACTCAGAACCTACTTCTCAGAATTACCTCCATTCACCACCACTCATTACTCCCGTCCCCTTAACTATGAACTTTTCCATCAACCCCATACTACTCTAGTTGTTAAATAAGACTCCCATGTGTAGCTTTATCAAAAGCTTTGTTAAGTCCAAGTAACAACATCCATACTACTTTGATTGCCCACTTCTTTAGTTGCATACTCCATTATGGCAGGTCATACGCCGGTGCGAAAATGAATTTGAAGACAATTTAGCACGACGGTGTCTAAATGACACGAACAGCTTCCACGTATTGCCAAAACCATTACTGAGATGAGATCTTAACGTCTTCCTTGTTTTGACTTGAATCATTTATTTAATTACTTGATAACTCAGCACAATACATCGTGAAGTGTTAATGCAGTTCGCACTTCTTCCATCCCTGTATTATTGGAACAAAACGTCGGACTAGGACCGGACGGATATAGGGACTTTAAATTGGTAGCAAAGTAGGAATTGGCTGAAAACAAATATGACATCTAATCGGTGTTGCAGATGCGTTGGCGCTGAGTGGTCTGATATTCGTTTCGTTGACGTTCGCATACTTCTTGGTGGCCAGGCTTTCCTTCCCTGAAGTATGACTTGATCTGTAATCATGAAGGTATAGGTCCAGAAAGCTGAGCAGGGGAATTGTAGGCTTGATCAACTCAGCAAGTATCTATTGCAGGAATAGAAGCATTGCCATATTTTCCAACCTTCTGCATTCACCCATTATGAATGGCCTGCGACATATAATGAACTATCCATGACTAAGAAGGAAAGAAGAAAGCTACGAAGAGGGTAGAAAGATATACTTCGCATGTTTGCTTCGTTGCGAGAAGAAGCAACGGAACTTTTCGTTTTTATCACACAATCGCCTGCTTTTAAGCGTCACCAACCAATCTCTTTCCAACCAATTACCAATCTCCCACGCCTCAAGCCGACTAATTGCTGGCGGACCCGGTATTCCTGCCGGTTGCGGGATTCGAACGCACAATTGCTACCACCATGAGTCCAACTCCCTACCGGCTGAGCTCCCGCGATCTCCAACGTTGGGGCGGGGATGGCCGAGTAGTTAAGGTGTCGGGCTATGTGTACCAAAGGTCCCGGGTTCGACTCTAGCGCCACTCAGGACATTTCCCAATCCCACGGCCCACCGGCGAAACAGTGTGGGCGGCGCCATTAGCCGTGAATGTGCATAAAGTGTGTCGCGAACCAACCAATAAACAAACAAGCAATAAAAGATCCCCAAACGTTACAGCCTGCGATAAACGTTCGTGCCTGCAGAACGGAAACGGGTGACCGTAGACCCTGCTCTAACGTGGCACGCCACTGTCAAACCACAGCCACGTCGAAGTGTCTTCAACTCGATTTGTTTGTGGCTGGTGACGGTCGTGTCATGCACAACGACGGGTGTACGCTCCAGGCAATTTCGTCGTACAGCGCCAATCACGAATGCTATATGTTATGGTGGTTGGACCGATTCAAGTTCATGTGAAATTGTGCAAAGGAGAAAAACCCAGCGTCTCTCTTTTCTTTTTTACTTCTTACTTTCTTTCTTTTTTTTCCTGATATTTTCTTTCTTTCCTTCTTTCTTTCCTTCTTTCTTTCCTTCTCTTTCTTTCTTTCTCTTCCTTCTTTCGTTCCTTCTTGCATTCTTTCTTTTTCTCTCGCTTTCACGCACATGATCACCGACACGGACACGGACGCAGGCACAGACACACACCGATTTGCACGCACGTCTGTGGAAAACCCTCTCAGGTAGCGAACACACCTCGAGTAGACTTGCAACTGGGGGGGGGGGACGACTCACCTCCCAACGTGGCGGCGGCGGCCACCGCCACGAGCGACGTCGCAACAATCCAAAACCGCATGACGGTGTGCACACCAGCGTACAGCGGCGACCGTTAAATAGCGCCGGCCCCGCGCCCAGCATCACATGACGAAACGGGGTTCGGCGCGCAACGTCCGCCGCCGCCCGCCCGACGTACCCCGGGCTGCTACGCTGTCCGCTTATGAAGTTAGTAAGCGTGCGGAGGATCCCAGCGTGCCCAGCCGCGGGCCGCTGCAGAGGGTCTGTGGCGAAGTCCTTCTCCCAGCGGCGGGCTGGGCAGCGGTGCTGCAGGGACCGTGGCCTGCAGAGGAGTCTGTGGCGGCCCTTCTCCCGGCCGCTGGAGAGGAGTCTGTGGCGAGGCCCTTCTCCCAGCCGTTGCAGAGGTCTGTGGCGAGGCCCTTCTCCCAGCCGCCGCAGAAAGGAGTGGCTCTCCCAGCCGCTGCAGAGGATCTGTGGCGAGGCCCTTCTCCCAGCCGCTGAGGGCTTGGCGAGGCCCTTCTCCCAGCCGCTGCAGAAGTCTGTGGCGAGGCCCTTCTCCCAGCCGCTGCAGAGGAGTCTGTGGCGAGGCCCTTCTCCCAGCCGCTGCAGAGGAGTCTGTGGCGAGGCCCTTCTCCCAGCCGCTGCAGAGGAGTCTGTGGCGAGGCCCTTCTCCCAGCCGCTGCAGAGGAGTCTGTGGCGAGGCCCTTCTCCCAGCCGCTGCAGAGGAGTCTGTGGCGAGGCCCTTCTCCCGGCGCGAGAGGAGTCTGTGGCGAGGCCCTTCTCCCAGCGGCGTGGGCAGCGGGCTGCAGGGACGTAAGCCGCTGCAGAGGAGTCTGTGGCGAGGCCCTTCTCCCGGCGCGGGCTGGGCAGCGCGGCTAGGGGAGCGTGCAGGCCCTTCTCAGCCGCTGCAGAGGAGTCTGTGGCGAGGCCCTTCTCCCGAGCCGCTGCAGAGGAGTCTGTGGCGAGGCCCTTCTCCCAGCCGCCGCAGAGGAGTCTGTGGCGAGTCCGCTGCAGAGAGTCTGTGGCGAGGCCCTTCTCCCGGCCGCTGCAGAGGAGTCTGTGGCGAGGCCCTTCTCCCGGCGGCGGGCTGGGCAGCGGGGCTGCAGGGAGCGAAGCCGCTCAGAGTGTGGCGAGGCCCTTCTCCCAGCCGCTGCAGAGGAGTCTGTGGCGAGGCCCTTCTCCCGGCCGCTGCAGAGGAGTCTGTGGCGAGGCCCTTCTCCCGGCCGCTGCAGAGGAGTCTGTGGCGAGGCCCTTCTCCCAGCCGCTGCAGAGGAGTCTGTGGCGAGGCCCTTCTCCCGGCGGCGGGCTGGGCAGCGCGTGCAGGGAGGCGTGGCCGCTGCAGAGGAGTCTGTGGCGAGGCCCTTCTCCCGGCCGCTGCAGAGGAGTCTGTGGCGAGGCCCTTCTCCCGGCCGCTGCAGAGGAGTCTGTGGCGAGGCCCTTCTCCCAGCCGCTGCAGAGGAGTCTGTGGCGAGGCCCTTCTCCCGGCGCGAGGTCTGTGGCGAGGCCCTTCTCCCAGCGGGCTGGGCCGCCTGCAGGGAGTTGTGGCGAGGCCCTTCTCCCGGCGGCGGGCTGGGCAGCGGTGCTGCAGGGAGCGTGAAGCCGCTGCAGAGGAGTCTGTGGCGAGGCCCTTCTCCCAGCGTCGGGCTGGGCAGCGGTGCTGCAGGGAGCGTGATTCATGGCGGCCCTCCTCCCAGCATTCACGAGCGGGGGACGGCGGGGCAATGACCGCTCTGCTAAATGTCAAGGGAACGCGACGCGGTCCGGCCTTTAAATAGACAGAGACGATGTCCGTGAGACGGTTGATGAATTCTCAGACGCGAGATTATCTGCGGCGTGCTCGACTGGTTTTGCACGTTTTTAGAGCCTTCTTTTTCTGTTGGTGAGGCGGGTATTTTTGTGCACGTCACGACCTGGATACCTTAGCTGGTCAGCGTCTGTCCACTGAGTTAACACCTTGGATAAACCTACACCTCTGATTAATTGTAACGGTGATGGGCAGCACATCCACCCCGATGACGAATTGTCATATGGCAGCAATATTGTTGACGAATTGTCAAATGGCAGCAAATCTGGGTGGAGTTTAACACACAAAAAAATTAGCCGAGCCAAAGTGCCATGGGCCGGAGATATGCCAGGTTAAAGAAAGGACTTTACCAGTAAGGACGATGCGAGTGACACGCACGACGAGCATGGCGGCTGCGGCCGATGACGTCACTGAACTGAGGTCAGATGTCGCGTGCACACATTTGTTAATTTTGGCGATCGAACGTGATCACACCTTTTTTGCTCTTTTTTTTTAACATTTAGCAGAGGCAGAGTGCCATCCGCTAGTGATATGCTACGTTAAGGAAGAGTTACTTTAATGCGGCTTATGTGGCATCCGGTTATATCAAATGAGAAAGACAGGGAAGATGAGACGCCGGCAAGCTAGGAACGTGGCGTAAGGGCAAATATATGCATACACGGTTGAAACACATATTCACACATACATACACGACACTTGGAAGGACACTTGGAGGGTGGGCAGCATCGTAACCTCCGGAGAGGCTCCACTGCCCACCTGTGACCTGAAAAGCGAAGCGGAGGCCCGACGCCCAGGGCGAGTCGTGGCCGTCGGGCCCGACCTTGTATGTGTAGGTGTATGTTTGAGCTAAAGCTTTGAAAAAACCTGAGAAGATGAAAAAGCCAAGCAGCTTGGAAAACCCGTAGATAAAAAAGCACAGTTTATACGGAGAACCGTCCGTTGTGGCCAAATTGGATCGGTCTCTGCCTACCTAGTGTGATATAACCTATATGTATGTGTTTTGCGACGACGGAGGTGATGGCGTTTGACTTCAAATTACTTCAAGCTTGGTGCTGTGCAATAATGTAAGTAGTAGCACAATGAGTTTGTCACCGAGAAGGTTTGCCAGTGAAAGTGGAATCTGATGTTGGACAATGTAAGAAAGAAGGGGGCGACGTTGTAATTGTTAGGCAGGGCAGATAAGTAAGAAATGTTCCGCAGAGTTACGTACATGACATGTCTGGCAAGGCGAAGCGCGACGAGGTTGGCTGTAGAGGAAATCATGTGAGAGTTTGAATGTGCCCGAGTCTGAGTCGAGCCAGGGGGATCTCATGTGGTTGGTTATTGGTTTTTACGACACATCGACCGTTGAGTCATGCAGCGTCGCCAATCTCTCACGCCGATTGGTCGCGGGCGAAGAGTAGCAAGAGGTGAGACTCGAGCCCACAACCTTTCGATTGTGAGACGAGCAACTTACCCCTAGGCTACTCGTCCCCAGGAGGATCTCATGTGAGCGGGTGTGTTGTCGGGAAGAGGGCCGTTTGGCGAAAAGGGGTTTGATGTGGTGTAAATGTGTAGTGTTGAGGTTCCAGTATACCTGAAGATATGTGTTAAACAGTTGGTTGGTGAGGAACAAAAGGTCACAGGGGAAACTGGGAGGTTGGGGGTGGGTGGAAGGTCGATGGCTCGACGGGCGAGCTCATCCGCCCGCTCGTTGCCCGGAATCCCCATGCGACATGACGTTGAACAGTGAGTTGAAGGTGGGCATGACGCGTGCGATAGAGTTGACGAACAGCGTGGAGTGCGGGGTGTGCAGTGTTTAATACAACGAAGAATGGCTCTTAAGTGCTCCTGGGTTTTAGACATTGCGTGAGACGAAATGTACGACCCTCAATATACCGGGAGGTGCTGAGTTCACATCAAAAGTAGCGTTAGGGATTATGCTATATTACCCAACGTTTCGGCCAGGGGCCATCGTCAGGAGTGTCAGAGGCCATCGTCAATCCTGACGATGGCCTCTGTCCGAAACGTTGAGTAACATAGCATAATCCCTAACGCTACCTTTGGGTGTGTCGTGTTGTGTATGGCTGCGAGAGCATCGACGGATGGACGCGAGTCAGAGCAGATGATTGTCGGTCCGTCGGCGAAGGGAACTGAGCAGCGGTTCCGGCGAGAGTGAGACCAGGGAAATGGACGTTTATTGTTTATTGTTTATTGGTTGGTTCACGACACACTTTATGCACATTCACGGCTAATGGCGCCGCCCACACTGTTTCGCCGGTGGGCCGCGGGATTGGGAAATGTCCTGAGTGGCGCTAGAGTCGAACCCGGGACCTTTGGGTTCTCCCCATAGCCCGACACCTTAACCACTTGGCCATCCCCTCCCCAGGGAAATGGACGTCGGAACGGCGCTGGGGATCGCGACCGGCCAGTGCGATCTGAGAACGGAAAGGAAGAAACAGACCGTGGGATGCCCTGACGCGGCTTACACGCTGAAACGTGCGATCGGCAGAAATCCCGACAGGTGGTCCCGGGCCACAAGTCGGTACCTCCTGGCGCTGGAGAATGACACTGGCGAGAGGAACTTGGGAGCGAAACGATAGGTTTGGACGGCGCGCCCCCGCGTGCAGGGCGAGGGGGACGCCGGCGGCGTGGTGTGGGGTAAACTGGTTGTCGGGTATGGTGGGGGGGGTAGGGAGTGACTGATTTAGGTGCGACGCTGGGCAGCTGGACGCAGAATGAAGCGGTGGAACTGACCCGCGGAGCCGAGTTGGCTGTGTGCACGCGTCCCCCAGTGCAGCAGCGATTGGGAAAGGGGAGCGTGATTTGAAGCCATTATGTAATGCATAGGTGAGAACCAACGCACGGGGAGGACCTCGGCACGACCCACCCTACGAAATCAAAGAACACACAGAACACACAGCACAGAACACACAGCACATAATACATAGCACATAGCACACAGCACAGATTACACAGCTCAGAACACACAGCACATAATACATAGCACATGACACACAGCACAGCACAGAACACACAGCAAAGAACACACAGGCCAGAACACATAGAATTGGCACACACAAGGATATTGGTTCCAAATTCTTGGTGGGTTTGATAATACAAAAACGGTACTTCTTACGGGTTCTTGTTTCCGTAAATAGTCTCATCGTACCCAGATAGAGCAAAGTGCCTATTTATTTCGGGGCCGTTTCCCTTGAACTTCTGCTCACGTTGCACGCATAACTAAGATTCTCCCACCATATAAATATGTTCACCTTACCTAAAATTTCCAGGTTTTGCTACCGTGAAATTTCCACCCAGGCCACGCTGATCACGCGTGTTTACAAAGTTGTGATGTACGGTAACACCGTGTTCCTTCTCACCGTAACCCGTTTTCTGGGTCTTACTTGACCCACAAGAGCGGATGATGAAATGTCATCACATCGGCACTATTCTACAGATACATCTGGGTCTGTTGGCCACACTGATAAGTAAACCTACTCGGTTAATTCGCGGCCATAGCTGGGTTTTCTGACTTGAATATCTCGGGTATAACGCAAGGGCCCTGAGCCTGGCAAAACTTATCTTTGCAAGCTACCCCATGTCAGGAATTTGTTGTTGCTGCTCCTGGTGCTCGTGACGTGTGCTTTACAGTTGGAATTAAAACAACGTGCGTTCTATCATATCTATGCGGGCCAGATTTGTTCGTGGCTGCGCCTGCAAGTGAGACAAAGCAGTGCTCAATGCGATACCTAATGCCAGCGTTGTATGCAGTCAACAGAGCATTCGCGGAAGACGCGCTACCAGAGACCAGTGCCGCAATGGATCTAACAAACAGACCATCGGCGCTCGGTTTGCACCTGGCACAGTTACATCCACACGCTGAGCGAACGTCGATTTTGGGGACGAGTGGCCTAGGGGTAAATTGCTCGTCTCACAATCGAAAGGTTGTGGGTTCGAGTCTCACCTGTCGCTACTCTTCGCCCGCGACCAATCGGCGTGAGAGATTGGCGACGCTACATGACTTAACGGTCGATGTGTCGTAAATCAATAACCAACCAATGTCGATTTACTCTCCAGGGACACAGCCGGGCATCGCATCGCAGTCGCATGCTGCAGCGTCGCATCGCACACCACGTACCCGATGCACACTTGGTCGCACCGCGCCGGCCGGAGTCGCTGTAAAGGGCCTGCATTTCTCAGGATCCAAAGATGCCGTCGAGTCCCCGATCACCCGGATTAACACCGTTATACAGGGGATTAACATAGTTCTGCAGACGGGCCGCGTCGTCTGCAGAAGATGCGCATCCGCCCAAACCGCTTCACGTTTCATGAACGTCGAGTGAAACGTCGAGTGAAACGTCGAGTGAAACGTCGAGTGAAACGTCGAGTGAAACGTCGAGTGAAACGTCGAGTGAAACGTCGAGTGAAACGTCGAGTGAAACGTCGAGTGAAACGTCGAGTGAAACGTCGAGTGAAACGTCGAGTGAAACGTCGAGTGAAACGTCGAGTGAAACGTCGAGTGAAACGTCGAGTGAAACGTCGAGTGAAACGTCGAGTGAAACGTCGAGTGAAACGTCGAGTGAAACGTCGAGTGAAACGTCGAGTGAAACGTCGAGTGAAACGTCGAGTGAAACGTCGAGTGAAACGTCGAGTGAAACGTCGAGTGAAACGTCGAGTGAAACGTCGAGTGAAACGTCGAGTGAAACGTCGAGTGAAACGTCGAGTGAAACGTCGAGTGAAACGTCGAGTGAAACGTCGAGTGAAACGTCGAGTGAAACGTCGAGTGAAACGTCGAGTGAAACGTCGAGTGAAACGTCGAGTGAAACGTCGAGTGAAACGTCGAGTGAAACGTCGAGTGAAACGTCGAGTGAAACGTCGAGTGAAACGTCGAGTGAAACGTCGAGTGAAACGTCGAGTGAAACGTCGAGTGAAACGTCGAGTGAAACGTCGAGTGAAACGTCGAGTGAAACGTCGAGTGAAACGTCGAGTGAAACGTCGAGTGAAACGTCGAGTGAAACGTCGAGTGAAACGTCGAGTGAAACGTCGAGTGAAACGTCGAGTGAAACGTCGAGTGAAACGTCGAGTGAAACGTCGAAATAGTGAAACGTCGAGTGAAACGTCGAGTGAAACGTCGAGTGAAACGTCGAGTGAAACGTCGAGTGAAACGTCGAGTGAAACGTCGAGTGAAACGTCGAGTGAAACGTCGAGTGAAACGTCGAGTGAAACGTCGAGTGAAACGTCGAGTGAAACGTCGAGTGAAACGTCGAGTGAAACGTCGAGTGAAACGTCGAGTGAAACGTCGAGTGAAACGTCGAGTGAAACGTAAGTGAAACGTCGAGTGAAACGTCGAGTGAAACGTCGAGTGAAACGTAAGTGAAACGTAAGTGAAACGTCATTAGGAAGGAGCCCGTTCGACGGCGACGGTTCCAGACAGATTTGCAGTGATAGTTAACGTGCAGTCATGGGCAGTCGATCTGGATACACCTGGAAGCGATGGCCGGCCAGCAGGAGTTTGGACCAATACTGAGAGTCAACACTTGACGCTCTAGATTCCCCTTCCCCGCCACGAATGTCTCAGTCCTTTCCGCTGAGCGACTACGCGCGTGACGTGGCCCGCTTCGACTCCCCCCCCCCCCCCCCCGGTCGGCTTACGAGCTCGCAGTCCGGGTCCAAAAACGCGCCCATCCGTACCGTGCCTGTGCGACACAGTTAGTTAGTTATTAGGGCTTTAGGGCGCATCGGCTACATTGGTCATGTAGCGCCCATGCGACACAGTTGCGAGATCCGACAACGGTGCACCGTTACTATCTGGGAAATTCCCACCGGTCCAGTGAGATGGAGGGTGTGCTGCGGTGTGGTGGCCGTCCTCGAGGCCGTCGAGGATTCCCGCGCTACTTGTCGCGCTGCTTAACCTCGCGCGGGACTTATCCCGCGGAGAGGCTTCGCGCGCTAGTTATCTTCCCGCGGTACTCATCCCGCGGAGAGGCTTCTCGCGCTAGTTATCTTCCCGCGGTACGCATCCCGCGGAGAGGCTTCTCGCGCTAGTTATCTTCCCGCGGTACTTATCCCGCGGAGAGGCTTCTCGCGCGCCACTTGTTGCGCCACTTAGCTTCCCGCGGTATATATCCCGTGGAGAGGCTTCTCGCGCTAGTTATCTTCCCGCGGTACTTATCCCGCGGAGAGGCTTCTCGCGCCACTTGTTGCGCCACTTAGCTTCCCGCGGTATGTATCCCGCGGAGAGGCTTCTCGCGCTAGTTATCTTCCCGCGGTACGCATCCCGCGGAGAGGCTTCCAGCGGTTCTGCTGCGCAGAAACTCACCGTCGATGTCCACGCTATGGCGCGTATAGCTAAAGCCAATGAGTGACTGTGCGGGACCCATGGGTCGAATCCGTCTGTGGCGTCGCTGACGTTCCATTCGGACTACGCCAGGCGTGTCCGTTGTTTTGCTGAGCCGATGTATGACAATCGTAGGTCACATCTGGTTGTAAATGGTGTCGATCGTACGCACTCAACGTCAAAAGTAATTGGTGTACGATTGATTGTAAGCACGCCCGCTACAGCTGCAGGAGATGGATCAGATGGTAGAAGCTCAGGGAGCTTGATATCCTCTTCAGCTGCAGGAGATGGATCAGATGGTAGAAGCTCAGGAAGCTTGATATCCTCTTCAGCTGCAGGAGATGGAACAGATGGTGGAAGCTCAGGCAGCTTGATATCCTCTTTAGCTGCAGGAGATGGAACAGATGGTGGATGCTCAGGGAGCTTGATATCCTCTTCAGCTGCAGGAGATGGAACAAATGGTGGAAGCTCAGGCAGGTTGATATCCTCTTTAGCTGCAGGGGATGGAACAGATGGTCGAAGCTCAGGAAGTTTGACATCCTCTTTAACTGCAGGAGATGGATCAGATGGTAGAAGCTCAGGCAACTTGATATCCTCTTCAGCTGCAGGAGATGGAACAGATGGTGGCTGCTCAGGCAGCTTGATATCCTCTTTAGCTGCAGAAGATGGAACAGATGGTGGCTGCTCAGGCAGCTTGACATCCTCTTTAACTGCAGGAGATGGAGCAGTTGATGGTAGCTGAGATTGAGGCAGCAGCTGAGGTAGTACCATCGTGTTTAGTCACCGTCGATTTCACTCCGTCATACCAAAACTGAATTAGATTTTACATGATTACTGCACCTGCAGCAATTCGTTATTTAACTATAGTGATGGGTCAAACACCACTTATCGAATAGGTGAGTGGTGTTTTAAATAAACAAAGCACACGCAACTTCTGATAGAACAAGCCATAATTACAGTCAACAAGCCATTATACGAGGCAGTCTAAAACCATGCTTATTTGGAATATTTCACGACAGTAGAACCTGTTGCTTCGATGGTTCACTGTGAGTGACACGTGAGCATGGTCGCGATTATTATTTGTGAATAGGTCACAATGATTCCACATTGAATGGGCACTCTAACACCATCTCATAGCTGTATGTCCGTGATGCACCTCTAGCATAAATCTAGCCCTATTGTGAGCCACCAGGTGCACCGAAGTGCAGGTTAAAGCCGGCCACCTTTCGCATGTTTTCGCGCCATCCCAGAAATAGCTCGACAGGACCATGCCGGCTTGCGACTGCACCACTAATGAGATGCTAAGAATAAAAAAGGCGATAATGTTACACACAAAATTGAGATATTGATCCTCAAAGTGCAAACGACGTTCCTATTTCGATGGTTGCGTCATGACCCAGCATCGTCGTCTGCGGTTTATAATCTTAGCAGATGAACTATCATATGGGTGCATGACGACTTGAACTTACATAAAACACGAGACGTTCTTGACAGTATACATCCGATCACCTTACCACATGCAGTGTCTGTCTGGTTAGGCGAAAGGAGGTATGTGCTGTGAATGTCACCACCGTGGTTTCCTACCCCCAGGTCGGACGGACCGTTAAATACATTTCCGTTTACATACATGTGCGTTTACATACTTTTACGTTTACGTAGATTTGTTCTTGCATACTTTTACTCTTACGTACATTTGCGCCTGCATATATTTGTGCATTCGTACATTGGCACATACGCACATTTGCGAATACGTTCATTTATACATAAGTGCTTTTGGCGATTATGCACATTTTCGCTTACGTACATTTGCGCCTAAGTACATTTGTGTATACATAGTTATGTGCTTAAGTACATTTGCGCATACGCACCTTTGCGCATACTTACCTCTTGCTTATGCGTGAGTTTGCGCATACGTACATTTGCGCATACGTGAGTTTGCGCATACGTGTAGTTGCACATCCATACGTTTGCCTTGGGTTCTTGTACAACGCATTCAACCGCTAGGTCACACAGCGTCCCCGACGTCTCACGCCGATTGCTCGCGGGTGGACTCGGTAACTGCCGTTGGTTGTGAGATTCGAACCCACAATCTTGCAATCAAGAATCCAGCGCTATACCAAATGAGCTACCGCGGCCACTTCCGTACGTTTGCGCTTACGCACATCTGCGCATACGTATATTTGCGCACGCGTGCATTCGCGCATACGTACATTTGACATACGCACTTTTGCGCTTACGTATATTTGCGCTTACGTACATTTACGCATATGTACTGGTACGCATACGTACATTTGCGAAAAGAATCGCTCCATTATCCTCAAAACATACGTCCTTGCAATGTTAAATCTATGGCGATGACCGTCCGACCCCCTCCCCACTATACCCGATACCCCAATGTGGCGCTGATCGGACTGACATCTCTGCTCGATATCATCTCCGGATCTCAAACAACTCTACTACGCCATCTCTACATATTCAAGCGATCCGGACCAACTCAACTCCACTCTTCAAGACGCCTCCAACTCTGCTTCAGCATCGTTCAACAAATCAACTAGCCCATCCTCCCTCCATCTAATTCTCCTACCCTACACTGCTCACTCTCTCACACCTCCTCCTCCCCAACAACCGGAACCAGCCGACATCACCATACGGTGACAGGCTGGCAAAATTAAATCACACGCACACACACACACACTACATTTGCACTTACGTACGTTTGGGCATACGTACTTTTGCACTTTCGTACCTTTGCGAATACGTACATTTGGCGTACGTATATTTGCACTTACTTGCATTTGCCATACGTACATCTGCGCTTATGTACGATTGCCTTACGTACATCTACGCCTACGTGCATTTGCTTGGGTACATTTGCATATGGACATCTGCCACACGCATATGTTTACTTACACTTGTCCGTTTACCCTACCAGTATGATCGTTTTCACGATGTTCCACCTGTAAGAATCGAATACCAATTTTGCCTGGCGTGCAGATTAATATTAGTTTTGTGCTTTTAATCGCTGCATGCACACTGCGAGACGTTTAGACACAAATAATTCAGGCATTTTTGAACGCCCATCTTAGCTTGTATGCTCATGAGCGTCAGTGCATCCTATACGTGTGTGGCAATTTTGAAGGAATTGTTGAAAGGTTGAGTTGAAAGGTGTTCGACGTCAATAACCCCGACCTTTTAGCTTCTACGCTCGTGATGATCTGTGCATCAAGTACTCACCGTGTAAAATCTTTGAAGGGAATTTGAAGAGTCCGACCTCAATGACCCTGGCCTTTGACCCTGAATAACACAGCTGTTTATCAACGCCGACTTATCCTTTATGCTCATGGTCGTCGGTGAATCCTAGACAACATATGTGCCATTTTTAAAATGCATTCTGGGGAGTGCGACCCCAATGACCTCGATACTTGATCTTGAATAACTTAGCTGCTTATGAACGCCCCTCTTAGCCTTTATGCTTATGATGAAGGCTTCGTGCATCAACTAACTACGATTGCACACATTTTGAACAAAATCTGACCAATCCGACCTCCATGACCCTAACCTTTGACCTGCCATAACTCATCTGTTACTGGACGCCCCTATTAGACTGTTCTGCCCATGCTGATCAGTGCATCAAGTACTACCCATGCGCGAATTTTGAAGGACATATCGATGATCTTTGACCTTTGACCCTGAACATCTCCGTGTTGTTTCGCAATGCGGCTTCTTGGTTGTGCTCACGATAGTCAGTGTACCGAGCTCCGCCAGTATGCTTGTTTTCACGATGTTCCACCTGTGCGATAGGGGACATGTGCGGCCACGCTACTGCTAACGCTTCGTTTGCACCTAGAGGCGGAAGTTCGAACTGTAAGTACGCCATTTGGTCGCATGGCGGTCGCGGCCGCTAGGTGCTAAACCTTGAAGATAATAATTTTTTTTTAAACACAAAGAATGTATGCCATCTAGAGATTTTTCCCCACCTGCGGTGGATGCATTGACCATTTCTGCATCAACTGGTGCAACTTAGACTCCAGTATAATGGCCAAAGGTGGGCTCTCCGCTGAACTTTCGTACTTGTGCCCCGCGCCCCTGCGCCGGCGCCACTGCGCCGCTATTTTTGGTCCCTGCAGTTGCGCCCCGCGCCGCTGCGCCGATATGAATTAAGTACGCCTATACACGAACTATGCGCAGTGGCAAAGTTTCTACCTATTTAGCCAAAAAAGTTTTAGGCTATAAAAGTCATTTTTGTTGAAAATACAACTTATAATTCCCATCAGGTACCTATTTTCACATTAAAGATTACATTATGGCCCGTGAACTATATTGCTCAGCCGGCGGTAAATTTAGCCAACTTGGCTCCGCCCACTGAGTCTGAATTTCTGCCTCTTCTCACCCTTCTAATCAATGTCCTCCTCCTCCTTGTCCTCCATGTTAGGCTCCAAGTGCTCGTACCCCATAAGCTTCAGGTTGCCGGGGAGGAAGACCGGCTGGTCAAAGCTGCAGGCCGTCAGGGAGGCCCTTTTGGGCCTCAAGATGTCGACGCTGAACAGCATCTCCACTGCAGCAGAGCTGGGGAGGGCAGTGCTGTATTTAATGAACATGTCCACCCAGGCCTCCCTGTGCTCCATGGAGAACATCTTGGTGGTCAGGGGGTCCTCACTGTGGGCCCGCTTCCAGGGCCGCATGACTTTGCTAAGGACCTCATCCAAGCCCTGCCTCCCCCTCAGGAGTATCCTCATCATCCATGAGTATGGAGTAGGTCGATAATGTCCTGGCGTCTGGACTGTGAGGGGCCAGCCTCTTCCTCTGCCACCTGGGTAGAAAATAAAAAAATATTAATATTCAATTTACTAAATTACTGAGGGGCCAGCCTCTTCCTCTGCCAGCTGAGTAGAAAATAAATAAGTACTAAATATTAAATTTACTAAATTAAACACGAATTTCATTAAAATTGTCCTGCACCAAGTTACTACTTTCAATATCAAATCAGCCGCTCTAACAACGCAAATCTTTACCCTAGATTACAAATTCTTCTACACGTTCTGACAACCGTATGGCGCCACTACGAGCAATTTATTTTATTTCTGAAGGATTGCGATGAACAAAACTGAAGTGTCTGTGGGGTGTTGCCTTTATAATGGCACTCCAATTACTTTTTATTACTTTTTTTCTATATAAAAATAAAGGTTTTCAAGATTTAAAGGTTTAAAGGTTTGAAAGGTTTAGTGGCTTTAAAAGGCTTAAAGGTTTGAAAGGTTTTAAGGTTTCAAGGTTTTAAAGGTTTTTAAGGTTTTAAAGGTTTTAAAGGTTTTAAAGGTTTTAAGGTTTTGAGGTTTTAAGGTTTCAAAGGTTTTAAAGGTTTGAAAGGTTTTAAGGTTTTAAAGATTTTAAGGTTTTAAAGGATAAAAAGATTTTAAAGGTTTTAAAGTTTTAAATGTTAAAGTTGTAAAGGTTTAAATGTTTTAAACGTTTAAAGGCTTCAAGGGTTACAGGTTTTAAAGGGTTACAGGTTTTAAAGGGTTACAGGTTTTAAAGGTTTAAAGGTTTTAAAGGTGTTGAAGGTTTAAAAGGTTCAAATGTTTTGAAGGTTTTAAAGGTTTAAAGAGGTTTAAAGGTTTAAACGTTTCAAGGTTTAAAGGTTATAAAGGTTTAAAGGTTATAAAGGTTTAAAGGTTATACAGGTTTAAAGGTTTTAAAGGTGTAAAGGTTTTAAAGGTTCAAAGGTTTTAGAGGTTTTCAAGGTTTTAAAGGTTTAAAGGTTTTAAAGGTTTAAAGGTTTTAAAGGTTTAAAGGTTTTAAAGGTTTAAAGGTTTTAAAGTTTTAAAGGTTAATAAAAGTGTTAGTAATGTATATATGACTTTACACGTAGTTACATCTACTAATGGATATGGTTAGTATAATTACTTATTACGTAACAGATGGTCAGGTACATATGTGTTTTTCGCGTCGGATGCTTAGATCGTCTTTTATCGCTCGCTAAAGCTGGGCAGCGGCGCGGATTTTTTACTTGCGCCGCGCGCCGTTGCGTCGTTTTTTTAGAATTCGCGCCGGCGCCGCTGCGCCGCCGGTTTTTGGTTGCGCCGCTGGCGCAGCGGTGCAGCGGCGTGGTTTGCGTGCGCCTTGCCCTTTTCACAATGACCACTAGTACTCGTCAATTTTGTTCTAAGGTTGAGATGTTCGCAAATTTCCGTGTAGCTTAACCCGCGCCGTCTCTCCTGTCAGATACCTCACACCCCAAAACAATTTCCCTTAAACAATTTCCCGTCAGACCCCCAAAACAATTTCACCCCAAAGGTTACGCCACTAGGGGGCTATATTTTCACGACTTTTCACGAATTACATTGCAAATGGCGGCTCCGCCCCAATCCCGGCCCCTTCCAATGCCCGTGTTGAGGACACCAAAGCCGTCTATATTCATATCTTCCCGCCCGTCAATTCCACTTTAGAACAGCTGCATGACCACTGCAGTCGAGGCGCCCCTAAGCCCCCACTTTAGAACAAACACACTGTTTTGCTCTGTTTTCAGGTTGTCTGCGGAATGGCCCTGCCGAGTTTTCCGAAGGAGTGAAGGATGCCGGTTCAAATAAGAACATGCAGAACGGAGACCTGCAAGAACACCGCGGGATCCAGAAGACTCAAAGAGAACATCAATGTGACACCAGTGATGTGACACCTGGGAAGAAGGTGGTGCCCAACGCAACCCTGCGGATGCCCCGCTGTTTCAACACGGATGAATCGGCACATGAGTGGGGCACCTCTGATTTCTGATCTGTTTCTTTATAGTACAAAATACTCTGGTTAATATCAACTAAGTTTTCTATACAGGATGTCTTCTTCTTTTTTCCTTTAGCTTTCTTATGAACATAAAAACAGCATGGCTTATTCGGGGGCCCAATTCAACATTGGGGGCCAAGATCAACATTGGTGGGGCCATGGACCCCACAAAAGGCTACAAATCGAAGCCCCTGCCTGGCGTTGGCCTATAGCTCCAGTCCTAGACAAAATTGCAGTTACAATGACTCTCCTATTGTTACCCTTCAGGGTGGCCAGAAGGGCCCTGTAGTCCTGCAGCAGCTCCTCACTCATAGCAGGACCTATGTTATTTACCCCTACCTGTACTATAATTGTACTAATCTGGTGATCACTGGTGACCTGTGCCACCACTGGTACCAGATCCCTCACCTTGGCACCAGGCCTGGTGATGCACCTCCTGTCCCTCCTACCTTTACAGAATACCCTATATAAATGTCGCACACGAGAGTCGCCTACGTCCAGCAGTCTCCTTACTACTACTACTACCCTGGGGGCAGTCCTCCAATTCCTGGAACCTATTCGATGTTAATATGCCTGCCTGCTGGGCCGTTCGACTAGGCTTCCTCCAGATCCTACCACCTCCCACCTGCCACCTGCCACTGAAACCCTTTCCTTAGGCTCGCGTCTCCAAATCCCTCCACCCCGTGACCTGATGCCACTCCCCTCCTATCACCTACCGGAACTACCCGTCCTCTGTTCAATATTAACACTCCTCTCTAGATAAATCTCAGCCACCTCCACAGTAGGGGAAGCCTCAGCTACCTGGCGGCCTGCGACCACCTGGGCATATGCTGTCCCTATGGAGTTAACCGTTGTTGCTCTTTTTGCCTACCCTGTGCAACAAGGGTAGCCTTGAGCTTGGAAAGCTCTGCCTATAGTCCAAAACTAGAATATAATTCAGCAGTAGTTCTGGAATAAAGCCACAAGGCCGCGCCTAAAACAAGATGGCGTTCGGTAGCCTCGCTAGGTTGATATATTATAGTTTGCGTGCTACGAAAAGTCCTTATCGGATAAAAATTAATGAACTATATGCACAGAAGTAATTGCTAAACACCTATCCACAGCTTAGACTAGTGTACTGCCCTGTTCTGCAACGATTTATCTGGAAAGTTGGAGCTCCAAACGGACG
This sequence comes from Imbricaverruca yamaguchii, assembly GCA_034440575.1. Taxonomy (NCBI): domain Eukaryota; kingdom Metazoa; phylum Arthropoda; class Thecostraca; family Neoverrucidae; genus Imbricaverruca; species Imbricaverruca yamaguchii. The sequence continues at coordinate 54,572 of JAOTOL010000540.1, read as the reverse complement.
TGCTTCCACCGTGGCACCTGGCGACAAACTTCAACATAATATGTGTATGAATAAACGTTGCCTTTTCAGCAACGAATCAAAATTTGTACGCACGTCTTTCTTCAGAGCAGCGTCGTTTTTGTCACATGGCGGACACGCTACATTCCAAGAATGCATACCCGAGTCCACGCAAACATAGGAAACATTGAGCAGCTAGCCAGGCATTTTCAGTTCGCTGTATTTATGTGCATCGTCGAACAAAACAAATGCTGCGCAGCAGTCGGGAGGAGCGCAAGCACTCGGGAGGTGTGAAAGTGGTGAACTCATTGTCAGTTAGTTATTTGGGTTTTCGGGCGCATCAACTGCAGTGGTTATACAGCGCCCAATGTGAACTCATTGTCAAATACAGAGCCGAGAAGCTGTCAGTGGGAGAAGGAATGCAACGAAAATGAAGCCCAGAGCCGAATCGACGGAGGGCGGAATGTAACCGGATTTTTTTCCGGGGGAGGGGCACGGCCATGCACGCTGCATGGCCGGCACGCTAAATGTTTGGGAAAACTTTCCTATCGAGAGGGGATGGAGGCTGCCGTGCGTTTCCGGGGGACTTGGTCCTCGAGTTCCCCAGTACCGATGCTCATGCAATTGGGGCCATTCCCCTCCAAATGTAGTCACATTTTTGGCTAATCGGTCCTTCATACACGATTTTCGGCAAAGCTATGGGAATCGTATTATGAGAATATTACATAAGCTGATTCAGGCTGCAAACCACCCAAAACTGATGTTTTTTAAATCTAAATTGGTGAACAAAATATTTGTAAAGCCAACAAGAACCAACTCAAACCAGCTCCTTGGACCCACCACTGCGAGGCTCTCCCACAAGCATGGGTGTAACCACGGATTTTAAACGGAGGGGGCACAATTTTTCAGGAAGGACCGAGTGCATCCCACCCCTCGAACTTTGCAGCCAAAGGCGCCCTTCAAAGTGCTTCCGCAGTGGCGCCGCTCCAAAGAAATGGCGTCCCTCCAGGCAAGTGCCACGATGACAATTCCCGGATCTACCCTTGATTACAACATTGCTCTCTCGCTGCAGGCTTGCGATCTTTGGATAGTCCATATGAAACCAAGAGGTCTAACGTGTCACGTAGCCAGGTCATCGATAATGTTACTCGGTAGTACACGTCTGGACGTTCTCCACATGCGTTTGGGTTAGGCTTCCATTCCTCCAGTCAAATCCTTCTCCTAATTTTTCTTAGTCACTTTCGTCCTCTAAGATGTCCACATTTTTGGACATTCTAAATGAAGACCTTTTCAAGATTTTCATCAGCTAAGATCATCCAAGATGATCCTTCTACACCCACTTTCATGCTCAGACCACCTTTAGCCATTGACCTTCACCCACCATTTCCGCTCTAAAGTGACGCGCCTGCCCGTCTTCCAGCGCAATATTGCGCCACCCAACAGTTGCGTCCAGCAGGCTCCCGGGCCATGTCCGATGGTGGCTCTCTCAGCCCCGAAACCGAAATGCTGGCTTATCTGGTGACGAGATCCTCGACCATCACCGCAATGATCGAGCAGCCAAGAGAGGAAAGGTGCGCCCGCATCCGCGAAATCTACTCGGGTCGCTATGGACGCTAATGACCAATCAGGATGGGCGACGAAGTATAACGAAGTATGATTTGCGAGTAACAGTCTTAACATATCTGCAAGTTAGGCATACCACGGCAAACATACCAAGGTGTTGGAATGCATTACACACAAGCATCCATTGTTGTTGATTTCTTAAAATTATTGGGGTGCAACACACATTAAAGCAATGAGCAGGCGTACATGGATTGGGGAGGTGCCACATGAGTCGCATGTTCAAAGTTGCAATTGCTGGGGCAGCAAAGCCAATATTAAGGGGAAATTCCCCTCGATGGTTATTTCCTTTAAAACCCATCGACCCTGAGTCATGTAGCGTCGCCTATCTCTCACGCCGAATGGCCGCCGGCGAAAAGTAGGGACAGGCGAGACTCGAAACCATAACCTCTCGATCGTGAGACTAGCAACTTACCCCTAGACTACTCGTCCCCTGGTCCACACGCAGTGCAAGCCATGATGAACAGCGGAGTCTCCGGAGCCTCAGACGACTCTCCATATATACACCAGCACGCTGCAGGCGGTAACCCGTGCGGATACCACCACACTGCGACGGCTCTGCCTGCCAACCAAGTCACGGCAGACGAAACGACAGTACGACGTGGCGCCAGCGTGACAAAGACGTCGTGTGCTAGGTCAGACTCGCGACTAAAAAGCTTAGCACGTGGGTCGCAACCGCACGGCGACTTATGCTCATGCGGGTCACTGTGCTTCGCTAGGCCAGATTTATCAGGAAAGCATCGTCCACTGGTGTCGCATTGGTGTTCTTTCACGCGCGTTGAAGCCTTTGAATGTTTCACGCGCTGTGAAGCCTTTCAAAGTTTTACGCGCGTTGAAGCCTTTGAATGTTTCACGCGTGTTGAAGCCTTTCATTGGCGGTCCTTCACGCGTGTAGAAGCGGTGATGTCCTATGCACCAAACCCTCTCGTCACAGGTTTCACATGGGTGTCATGGTGCACCCGCGTGCATACAGCGGTGTTTGCGCAGGTGCGCCTTCTGCGTATACCTCTTGTTGCACGTTTCGCACTTGTGTTGTCCTTCGCCCATGTGGCTGCGGATGTGCCCGTTCAGCGCACGGCCCGAGGTGAACCCCTTGGGACAGGTGACACATCGGTACGGTCTCTCGCCCGTGTGGATGCGGTGGTGTTTTTCCATGTGCCATTTTCCCCGAAACCTCTTGTAACAGGTGTCACATTGGAATGGTTTTTCACCCGTGTGGATGCGGCGATGTTTATCCAGGTACGATTTGCAGGCAAACTTCTTGTCACAGATGTCACATTGGTATGGTTTTTCACCCGCGTGGATGCGGAGGTGTACTCGCAGGCTTCCCCTGAACGTAAACCTTTTATGGCAGATGTCACATTGGTACGGTTGTTCTCCCGTGTGAGTGTGACTATGTATAATCAGGCTATAATTCCGTGCAAACCTCTTGTCACAGATGTCACATTGGTGTTGTTTTTCACCCTTGTGGATACGGTGGTGATTTTTCAGTTCTCCCTTTGTCTTAAACCTTTTCTGACAGATGTCGCATTGGTACGGTCTTTCATCCGTGTGCCTGTCACAGTGTATTTTCCGTTGCGACTTCCACGCAAACCTCTTGTCGCAGATGTCACACTGGTACAGTTTTTCACCAGTGTGGACACGGTGGTGTTTTTGCAGGTTCCTCTTCAACTTAAACCTTTTACGGCAGATGCCACATTGGTACGGTTGTTCACCCTTGTGACTGTGCCGATGTGCTATCAGAGTAGATATCCGCGTAGACCGCTGATCAGAGGTGCAACACTCGTGTGCCGATTCATCCGTGTTGAAACAGCGGGGCATCCGCAGGGTTGCGTTGGGCACCACCTTCTTCCCAGGTGTCACATCACTGGTGTCACGTTGATGTTCTCTTTGAGTCTTCTGGATCCCGCGGTGTTCTCGCAGGTCTCCGTTCTGCACGTTCTTATTTGAACCGGGATCCTTCACTCCTTCGGAAGACTCGGCAGGGTCATTGCGCGGACAACCTGTAACCAGAGCAAAACAATGTGTTTGTTCTCAAGCAAAATTGACGGCCTGGAAGATATGAATATAGACGTCTTGGGTGTCTTGAACAAGAGCATTGGAAGGGGCCGAGATAGGGGCGGAGATGCCATTCGCCAGGTTTTCGAAGATATCGTGGGAACAAGCTGCGATTCGGCAATGAAACCCTCCAATTTTGTAGAAAATTCATAAGGACATCGCAACGAAAATGAGCTTTAAAATGCGTACATTACAGGAATTAATACAGGAATTACATTTTTTTTAAACTTTAGCTTGGCAGTACTGAACGTTTCAGGACGTGCATATGTATTAACGAAATGTTCGCAGGAGCTGGGCTTCGGGTTGATATGGTGCTACTACTCGGAATGGCCGGATTTGGACGTAAAATGTGCACCATATGGAACAACGATGGATAAGAATGCGCTGTCAAGCTTCTTGTATTTGTGCCTAATTCGGATATCCTTCGAAAGAAAGAAAAATTAGGAGGGCTCTCAGGAGATCCCCCCCCACAACACAACACAAAACAAATCCTCCCCTTACACCCGTGGGCGCCCAAAAATCAAAGTCCATACCTTCCACAGCACCTTGGGTGACGGAAGATACGTTTGTATCTGGAAATTGTATCACTTCTTCTTTCACTTCGAAGTGACGCGAATCGTCTGGAAGCAAGGCGGCTGGTTCAGGTTAATGTTGGCATACGCAATCCATCAGGATTGTTGCAGACACGGAGATCGCAAGAACCACGACTATTATGGAGCTTTGACGTCAGGCGAGCGCCAGCGAACGTGGCAAATGATCGGTTCTGGCTCATGTTCTTGCAAGCAATAAATCCGCAAATGTCGGGAAAGAAGGCCTTATCAACTTGATCCGCACGGCAACGCCGCAACACCAAATCAAAGTGCACTGACGCTTACCATGAACCAGTTTGGCAGTACTTCCATCCAAGGGAATGATGCATGATTTTGACACAATCGTACCGTAGAGGGGAACCGGCGGCACGGCATCAATCAAAACTCAGTTAGTATATGTCGTTCGCGTGGGTATCCAATGGAAAGGCAGCTCCTTGTAAATTTAACCCTCACCCCGACACAGCAAGAGCAAAATAAACATTGTGTTCGACCATATGGTGAACGATGACGGGAAAACACTAATAGCCAGCCATTAGACCAAGTAAGTGGTAATCAGTGTACCTTCCGCAAAACCTGGACCGACGTCTGAAGACGATTTCTTCTCCGAAAATTCCACCGACTCATGTTTAGCTTTCAAGACGGGCGGATCGTCTGCAAACAAGGCGACTGGTTTAGGTTCTAGCTGCCACCAGCAATACATCAGCAGTGTGAAACGTAATGCTAACCTCGCCTGCAGAACAACATGGGAAGGGACTACTGAAACGCACCACCAAGTGGTTTAAGAGAATACAAAAAAAATAATATGCGGGTGCCAGACATAAAGGTCTTTTCAACTTCGTCCCCACAGCAACACCGGAAAAAATCAAAGTGACAGCATTCAACTTGTGCTTACAATGAACGATTTGGACAGCATTCCTGTATAAGAGGTTGATCCATCACTTTCGCAGTATCACACCGCCAGAGGGAAAGCGGCGTCACATCATTAACTAGACCCAGTAAGTGTATATCGTCCGTGTAGGTACCTATTGAAATGGCAAACCCTTGTAAATGTAATCCTCACCGCGATACATTGCGAGCACAATATAATGTGTGTTCAATCATATCTAGAACAATGAGAGGAAAGCACTATGTGACGAGGAATAGAAAGTCAGCGGGAATCGGAGATTGTACCTTCGGCAGAAGGTGGGCCGCTGTCTGAAGACGATTTCTTTTCCGGAACATCCACCGCCTCTTGTTTAACATTCAGGTCGGGGGGATTGTCTGCAAACAAGGCGACTGCGTTAGATTCAAGCTAACATCAGCAATACATCAGCAATTTGACGCGAAAATGTTAACATCGTTTGCAGAACAGCATGGGAATGTGTTGCAGAAACACACCACAAAGTGACAAACTAACATTAGCAGTATGGAAAACCAGGGGGTCCAGACCACATACCAACTTAGGGTATCCAGGCATGGGCACTTGCCTGGAAGAATCCCAGACCCCGGCCCCAGGCGACCGGCCATTTGGCCCGCGTGATGCCCCACGGGCCCGCCCGCCCCTCTGGGATATCCGGACCAAAGAGGTGTGTTGGTCCCCCGTCACAACTAGCACCGTGCGACGGGGGACCTCAACCTCCAGGACGTCAACCCCGGAGGACGGGCCGAGGGGGCGCGGCTACCTCGATCAAACTGAGCTGGTGGGTAGGACCGGGGAAGTTGTCCTACCTGCTCAGCACCTAGCAGGGGGAGTATGTGTTACAGGGCCAGGTGAGGAACATGGATGTTTGGATGAGATGGGCATTGGAATAGGAACGTATGGATGGAAGGACGGGTTAGACTTAGTCTCACCCCTCTCCTGTAGATGGTCGTGGATCAATGGGGCACTCAATCCCCCACCACGGAAAGGTGGTGCCTCGTCGGGGGGGGGGGACCTCTCAGATGGAGAATATTTAGCAGGCAACGCTAAGAGGTTCTTTATCCTCTACATATTCAAGTCTGAAAAGCATAGTGTAGGGCAACTGGAGGTAGATAGTAAAACAGTGGCCAATGGTTGTGGGATAGTGGAGTCCCAAAGGAAACAATTATCATCAGTCTTCAATGCCACCAGATAACGAAGGTACATTGTAAAAAAACTGAAAGCAATGTCGTAGTATGGGATTTAACATGCCATAGTAGTTCAGGAACTTCAATTCAGGAAGTTTCTGAACTCATTGTAACTCATTCCAGAAATGTTTGGAGCCAATGTTTTAATACTTTCCAGCATACACGGAAAAGCGCGTAATATCGTCATCACTATTACCAAAGGCTCCTTGTTTGTTCACGTTCTGTACACATGTGTCCTCAATTGGAAGCACCAGATCTACCATTTAATTTTCCCTTTTCGGCTGTGTAACTTGAAAGAAAAAAAATCCTCAAATCCCAACGCCGAGCAGGGAAAATGTGCTAAGTGTGATGTTACACGGATGTGGAAGCGGCCGAATCTTTGCAGGTCTCACTTGCACCAAACCCTCTTATCATAAATGTCATATTAGTACCATGTTGCACCCGTGTACTACTCGCACCCTTGCACTCGTATGCATACGGCGGTGTTTGCGTTGGTTCGGATTCTGCGCGTTACTCTGATCAATGATATCGCAGTTGTATGTTTCCTTTTACTCATGAGTGCACTGGGGTGTAACTCCAGGTTACACCCCCGTGTACCCTGGAGACCATTTCATGAAAACCTGTTATTACAGGCATGACGTTGGAATGGGTTTTCAACCGTGTGTTGGCACCGGTGCATTTTCACGTTCGATTTTGACGCAAACCTCTTGTCACCTGAGTCGCATCCGTATAGTCTTTCACCCATATGGTTGAGGCCGTGCGCAAACAGGTTTGAGCGCCCGGTAGCTCAGTTGGTTAGAGCGCTGCCGCACCGGTCTCCCTGTATTGGCAACACAGGGTCCGAGTCGCTTCGTGCGCTGCATTTAGCCCCGGCCGGGTGTCAGTTGGCAGCTGGCCCGATAAGGCCGGGGACGAGCTACCGGGCGGCCGTGTCGGTGCATTGGCGCACGTTAAACTTTCGGTCTAAATTCTGCCGTTGAACGGAGCTCATGGATCGGGTGGTGGGCCAGGGTTCATGCAACAAGCTCTGCTTAGCAATAGAACCCTGGCTCCTCAAGCCACCGGCAATAACTCGGATCAAATTTAAAATAAAAAAATAAAATAAATTAAAAAAATAGCAAATAAGCCTCTTGTCACGGCTGTCACGTGGACATGGTCTCTCACCTGTGTGGTTGCGCAACCGGTGTACTTTCAGGCGCGATTTGCAGGTAAACCTCTTGTCACAGGTGTCACATGGGTACGGTCTTTCACCCGTGTGGATACGGCGGTGCACGTCCAGGTCCCCTTTTCTCCTAAACCTCTTGTCACAGGTGTCACATCGGGATAGTCTTTCACCCGTGTGGATGCGGAGGTGTACTTCCATGCTTGCCTTCGTCGTAAACCGTCACAGGTGTCAGAGAAAGTTTTTCCCCCGTGTGGGTGCGGTTGTGTACTTCCATGCCAGCCTTCGTCGCAAACCTCTTGTCACAAGTGCCACATTGGTATGGTTGCATGGATATGGCTGTCTGGCTCGTGTGGATACGGTTGTGCTTTGTCAGGTCTCCGCTACGCGTGAACCTTTTAGGGCAGGTGTTACATTGGTACGGTCTTTCACCCGTGTGGATGCGGAGGTGTACTTCCATGCTTGCCTTCGTCGTAAACCTCTTGTCACAGGTGTCACATCGGGATAGTCTTTCACCCGTGTGGATGCGGAGGTGTACTTCCATGCTCGCCTTCGTCGCAAACGTCTTGTTACAAGTGTCGCATCGGAATCCTGTTTCGTCCGTGTGGGAGCGGCGATGTAATTTCAGGGTCGATTTCCAACTAAATCTCTTGTTGCAGGTGTCACAGGGGTATGTTTTTTCGCCAGTTCGACGGTGTGGTTCAAGGTCAGCGCTGCACATCAACCTCTGATCAGAGGTGCCACAGTGGCGTGACGCTTCATCCGTGCTGATACAGCGGTGTGCCCGCAGGGTTACTTCGTGCGCAAACTTCTTGTGACAGGTGTCACATTGGTGTTCTCTTTGGGTCGTCCGGACTCCGTGGTGCTTTTGCACGTCCACTTTCTGCATGCTTGTATTTGAAGCGGGCTCCTTCACTCGTTGGGAAACCGCGGTGGGGCCATTCCACGGACGACCTGAGAACAGAGCAAAATAATGTGTCTGTTTTAAGGTAAAATTGTCCTTCATTGGGTCTCTCGCCATTCCCAGATTTTAGTTTCTCTTCTGACCGAAGTTAGTCATGTGGTGAATCACTTTACCGACGGGCGAAAACGGAGGGCGCATGAGCACATGAGCACATGGGCCATTGGGACCAGCACATGGGCCATTGGGGCCAGCACATGGGAGCACATGAGCCACTGGAACGAGCCGAGGTTCTCGCCTGCAAAGCTCCAAGGGGAAGGCTCTAGTGCACATTTCTCACTCCCATCCAGAAGGATGTGTATATAAAAACACATACCTTGAAATATATACGCTTCAACAAGTTTAGTGGCTGAAAAATATTACATCTAAGTGTATTCACATGTTGTTTGTACGTCGAACGACTATCGAACTGCACCCGGAGGACCTTCGCGATTATGTAAACAAGGATAGACATGTCATACAGCTCCGGACTCAGTCCTTGAAGACACCGCGTGCGGCAAATGTGCACACAACCGTTTCGTCTGTGGAGTAGAGGAGTCCGTTTTCAATGCCCCGTCTTTTGAGGTGGTTCATCGCAAGATGTAACTGTCGTGTTAACGACAGTGTGTTGAAGCCAGGTGACCGTATCGCAGTGGTCGACGAACAGGGAACGTCCGATGCTCCGTGGCGGTGCATCCCCAATATCATTGATGACGACTCCAAACAAGGCAACACTTAGAACACTGCCCAGTTCAATCCAGGGACATGGCGTTGGTCTTGGAAAACGGCCGAGAAGATGCGAATATAGATTCCTCGTACTTCCTGAACCCGCGCATTCGAAGGGCCAGGATAGGGGCAGAACCGCCATTAGCCCCATAGTTCGAAGATATCTCGAACCAGGCTGCGATCAGGCAACTCAATATTACGGTTTATAAATTGTTTTCGACAATGAATTGTTTATTGCCCACAATCTCCAACAGCATATTGTGCCTTTTATAGGAGAAGTCAATAGCTATAGAACGTAAACAGAACAGGTGAACAGTTTACAGTTGAAACAGGTAAACGGCTGTCAGAACTGCATCGATACCCGATGACTACGCGACTCAGATGTGAGCGTGTGACGCAGCACAGTATCGAACCACCTGAGTCTTCAATGCATTCAGCGGGTTTGTCAACATGTCCGCACTTGGTGTTGAACACATCACATCGGCACAAATGTGAACACATCGGTGAACACATCGGTACAAATGTGTTCGCTTCTTGGGGCATCATATTCATTATCATCTATGTCATCAGCAATCATCATCATATAAGATCATATATTATCATGTATCAGCATATATTATCATATTATCAGCAAATTGATAGGGGCATCATCAGCAAAATGACGTTGAAATGCGGTGTTTGATATGGGAACCACATGAAAAAATCAAGCAGGAGCTGACCCAACCTTAGGTCAGCAACTTTGCTCGTAATGCACCTTTGAGGACGTATAGATGTATTTATTAAATGTTTGCCAGATTGATATGGTGATACTGCACGGAATGGTGGCACTTGAACCTGAAATTGGTAGGATATGCAACACCGATGCATAAGAAGGCGATGTGAAGCTTCGTGCAGTTGAGTCTACTAATTCGGATATGATCCGGGAAAAAATATATGGGCTCTTCAAAGCCCCTGGAGCCTTCAGAGCCCTTTCACTACGTGAGCGTTTGGAAATCAAACGCCGTACCTTGCACAGCATCTTGGGTGGTGTTCGAAAACGATCCGCTTCCATCGGGAAACTGTATCACTTCGTCTTTGACTTCGAAGTGACACGAATCGTCTGGAAGCAAGGCGGCTGGTTCAGGTTAACGTTGGCATTCGCAATCCATCAGGACTGTTACAGACACGGAGACCGCATCACCCTCGAATATTAAGTAGCTCTGACGCCAGTCGGTCGTCAGCGAACAGGGCAATTGACTCGCTCTGAATCATGTTGTTTCAAACAATGAATCCTCACATGCCGGAAATGAAGATCCTACCAACTCGGTGCGCACAATACCACAGGCATAACGAATCAGTGACAACATTAAACTTGAGCTTACCATGTGATACTCTGGGAGCATTTCCATCCAAGAGGCATGTCTCACAGAGCAGCGCGATAACCATTAGCGCGACACGGCACGAGCACAATAAACATCGTGTTGAGTCATGTGGGGAATAATGACGGGAAAACACTATGTGACGATCAATAGACTAAGTAAGCGGTAATCACAGTGTACCTTCCGCCAAACCTGGACCGATGTCTGAAGACGAATTCTTCTCCAAACATTCTACCGACTCATGTTTAACTTTCAAGTCGGGGGGATCGTCTGCAAACAAGGCGACAGGTTTAGGCTCTGGCTGCCACCAGGAATGCATCAGCAATGTGGTACGAAATGCCTACTTCACCTGCAGAACAATATGCTAAAGGGCTGCGGAAGCGTACCTACAAGAAGTTTAACAGAATGCAAAAAAAGTAATTTGCGGATGCCAGACACGGACGTCTTATCAACTTCGTCCCCGCAGTAACACCGGAAGACCGAATCAAAGTGACAGCATTAAGCATGTGCTTACAATGAGCGATTTTGGCACCATTCCGGTCCAAGGGGGCGATGCATCATTGTTGCAGTAGCGTACCGCTGGAGAGGAAGCGGTGTCAAATCAGAAACCAGACCCAGGAAGTATGTGTCCTGTGTAGGTACCTATTGAGAAGGCAACACCTTGCAAATTTAGCCCTCACCGCGATACAGCTCGAGCACAATAAGCATTGTGTTCAATCATATCTTGAACAATGACAGGAAAGCACTATGTGACGATAAATAGAAAGTGAGTGGTAATCAGAGAGTGCACCTTCCGCAGACGGTGGACTGCTCTCTGAAGACGAATTCTTCTCCGGAAATTTCCCCGCCTCTTGTTTAGCTTTCAAGTCGGGCGGATCGTCTGTAAACAAGGCGACCGGTTTGTGTTCAAGTTAGTATCAGCAACACCGCGGCCGGTGTTCGGCAAATACGCCGAGCAAACACGAGCGACGCGGTGGGGCCACCCCGCCGGTCGTGCTGACACGTCGTCGCTGGACATGCGGCGTCCAGCCCGATGTCGCGGCTGCCCGCGAACGGCAGACCACGGCGCGACATGCAGTGTCTATCGGCGACAGAGCCTCCGCTAGTTTTTCCCTAAGAACAGTTTTGCGACCAGTTTTGCTGTAAACACGGATGCGTGTGGTGGCAGCGCAAAACCCCGAGTAGTGTTGCCACATACAAACGCGCTACCGACGCCTGCATCCGTTTTAGAGCCATCGGTGTACGTGGCTGTATACCCCTCGTGCGATTGGATGGTCTCTAGGGCTCGTCCCGGCAATTCTAAGCATATGGTACTTCGTTTGCGAATCTCGGCTACAGAAAGATCAACATTTGGGGAGGTCAATTTCCATGGGGGAATTCCGATGGGTGTTGTTCGGAGGACATCACGCAGCGTGATGTTGGTTGGTTAGTTGGTTATTGGTTTTACGACACATCGACCGTTGAGTCATGTAGCGTCGCCAATCTCTCACGCCGATTGGTCGCGGACGAAGAGTAGCGATAGGTGAGACTCGAACTTCCAACCCTTCGATTGTGAGACGAGCAACTTACCCCTAGACTACTCATCCCCACGCAGCGTGATGTCACTCTCTTGAAGTAGTTCTATAATTTTAGCAAAATTTTAGCTAAAGATAGCATGAGTACAGCCTTACAAATGGAAAAGGAGTGTTTAGAAGTTACAGAGAAGGAACACACAAATTACAAAACATAATCAAGTGGCGAAAAGTAATGATCATTCTATATGAAGAAAGCAGTTGGAAAATGGATAACATATTTTGATGAATTACATGCTCATCAAACTAATGCAATTTTCGGGTCATAATCATCGTGAATTTTCCGACGGTACCCCGATCGTTTTCGCGCAACACTAAAATCAGAGGCTAGAAAAGGATCTTCAAGTACACAGCTCCAAGGCGGGTGGAGTGATATTTAACCGGATATTCTCCAGTAAAAACGACAATGAACATATTTTTTCCTTCAATTCCGGTATGTGAGGCGCTCTTGCCTCCAAGAAGAAGTCTACTTGTTTCGCTTCAATGAAACTCACAATAACCAATGCAGTGCAATTGCATGCTGTGATTAACCTTCACAACGTGGCGCATCTTCCTACCTGGAAGTATATACATTGCCGTGCTCGATGCCCCCAGGCTGCGTTCCATCACATAGCTAGGACTTTCTTCATTCACGGAACCTGGAAACAAAACCGAGCAATTAGTGCACGCTGCGTAACCAACGACAACCACTTGAAAGATGGCGGAAATGTTTTGCACATGCTTAAGCTGCCCAGGAAAACAAATCCATCACATTGAGCATGTCAATCGGCAGCCAGCCCGATAAGGTGGGGGACGAGCTACCGAGTGGCTGTGACGGTGCGTTGGACTGGAATTCATGGATCGGGTGGTGGGGCCAGGGTTCACGCAAGAAGCTCTGCTTAGGAATAGAACCCTGGTTCCTAGTCACCCCAGCAAGAGCTCGGATTATTTTTTAAAGTGTTATAATGCTGTCCAGTAACTGAAAATGCTGCAAAGTGAGCCGGCCTACCGGCTCGAACCATCTATATTATTTTTAATTCACTTTTGTTTATTGACATAAGAAATAGTATTATGTATATCGTTTTACAGCAATGTATTGATGAGAGGGCTGAAAAGCCATATTATTATGGAGACCTCAATAAATCTGACTCTGACTCTCCTTGAGGGTACCCATGACTCTCCCCCCATGGTATTGAAGCTACACATGGACACCCAGAGTCACTTTTGTTAAAAATATATTGAGAGATGCACAGGAGAATGGAACCTGACATTTAAAGCCTTGTGATCATGTAAATTTGTTGCTACACAAAGTACACTTTAACATCCAAGCGAAAATGCAACTTGTTCAAGGTTCATGTTGTTGAAGAATTGCCTGGAAGGAGAAATTTATAACACTTGCTGATTTCCCACTTAGGAGATTTAGTGACGACAATTAGCCTGTGAAGCTCATTTATTGACTAGATCGCTTCTAACATTTGTGATGATTAGCTTGCACAAATACGTTCCCTAGATAAATTATGAAGTAAAATGTTGCAGCGATCATACTCGAGCATCTGAGGCTTGAAGGGGGGGGGGTACGAAAAAAGCTGAGGGGGACAAATGGCCACTGCAGAAACTGGAGGACATGTCCCCCCAAGTGGCTACACCCATGCCAGATAGTATTACTATACATTAGGGTATTTACAAGAGAAGTTTTCCACACATTTTACAACCATGAAGAAAACAAAGAGGTTAGGTTAGGTTCAGTAATTATTAGTTTGGGAAGAATGTTCTTCACAAACAGATTAAGGTTAGGTTATTTGATGTTCAATTAGGTTCTGGAATAAAAATAATCTCCCAAATAACTTCTAACATTGCACTTTTGTATTTTTAATTTTAACGTATTACCAGGAAGACTAGGTTAGATTAGGTTAGCTTGTGTTTCTCCATTTACTTTTTTTCCAATTATTTTTGATTACCTTACCAAACTCAATACAACTTTTTTTAAACTGTTATTTCATCTTACTGAGAAGTAATCATTCGAAGAGGAAATGAGTGGCCACATCAGACTCACCATATTCACAAGCATTGCATAAAAAATACAGTTACAAGGATTTAAAAAATACCGGAAAGAAAAATATCCTGTCTAGCATAGAAGAAAAAATGAGAAAAAATGGAAATTCCAAATGTTGTTCATCACGAATATTTATACTGAGAACTTAACTGAACCTAGCATAACCTATTCTATCTCATCGAATGTCTTTATAAAAATTATCTAATTTTAATTTTAATTTGGATAACAATAAATCGTCATTTTCAATTATTTATCTTACCTTTTACTTTTGAACAACATATTAAGGCTACGTTATTTGATGTTAGATTAGGTTCTGGAGTAAAAGTAAGCTTCCAAAAAAACTTCCAACATTGGACTTGCATATTTATTATTTTAATTTATTACTGGGAAGACTAGTCTATATTAGGTTAGCTTATGCTTCTCTTAATATTTGTTTCCATACTTTTTTATTACATTAAAAAACTCAAAGCAACATTTTTACGGTTATTTCATCTTCCAACTGAAAAGAAAGCATTTGAAGAGGAAATGAACATTGACCTATACAAGACTGTTTAGGTCTTGTATAGGTCAATGGAAATGAGTGGCCACATCAGACTCACCACATACACAAGCACTGCACCAGGAAACAAAATTACAAGAATTAATAAATTATCTCAAAGTAGAAATCGAGCATTAAAAAAGTGGAGAAAAAATATGGGAATTCTAAACATTTTTCACCATGATTATTTATACTAAAATTTAACTAGAACCTAGCATAACCTATTCTAGCCTACACAATCTCTGCATAAAGATTGAGTCTTTTTTGCATTCCAAAGCCAGTTAGGCGAATCTTCAGTTCAAGGTAATTTATTAACTCTTGAATTCCTTTTTAAAAGCAATGTCCATTAATGTGGTAAGCATGATGCTATAACTCTTTTCTCTGAACCCATGACTTTCAGTTAGAAAATCATTAGACCAATGCCTATCAAAGAGAGGCAAGGATAGGAGGTGGCATTCTCTTGTATGTTAGGCAAGTAATGAAATGTCATTCCATAGAGGATGGAGGACATAGTGCAGGAGTAGAATCTTTGTGGTTAGATATAATTCTGAAGAATGGAACAAAATTTAGGATTGGGGCATTCTATAGACCTCCAGACCAGAATGAAAACACTGACAGGCTGATGCAGGAAGAGATAAGTAGGAGAGTACAGGAGAGAACTATTTTGTTGGGGGATTTCAACATAGCAGGATTGGGAAACAAAACAATAGGTGTAAGCAAATCAGAAAGATGTTTCATGGCTTGTTTTGAGGACAATTTCTTCTTTCAAATGATACACGAGCCTACAAGGGAAAATAAAATATTAGATCTAGTGCTTACTAATGAGGAAAATTTTGTGCAAAATGTTAACGTAGGAGAGACCTTTGGTAATAGTGATCACAACATTATACGCTTCTCATTATATGTTGGAAGGGTAGCAACCAACAGAACATTGATTCCGAATTTTACAAAAGGGAATTACAGTGAGTTCAGGAGCTTCCTAAGTGAAATTAATTGGGAAGTCATATTGAATGGCTTAGATGCTTATGAAATGTGGACAATGATAAAGATAAGCTATTTCAGGGTCAGGATAGGTTCATTCCCAGTAGGCAAATTAGATCAAACAGGGTTAAGCACCCTTCGTGGCTGACTAGGGAAGTTAAGCAATTACTGGACTCAAAGAAACAAGCATTCAAGAAACTAAAAGATACTAACTCTGGGTTAAACCTAGAATCATATAGAATAGCTAGAAATAAAGTTAGGAGGTGTGTTAGAGCATCTAAAAGACTTGCTGAAATCAACTTTGCTCGAGAATGTTCAGCAGGTAATGCTAAGAGATTCTTTAGCTTCTATAAATTTAAGGCTAAAAAGTGTAGTGTAGGACCACTGGAGGTAGATGGGGAAATAGTGGTTGATGATTGCGACATTGTGGAATCCCTAAGCAAGCAATTCTCATCAGTCTTCACTAAAGATAATTCTGGTACAATAGGAACATCTGTAGGCCATGCCATGGCAGGTGATATGCTGGAGGATCTTACAATAACTACAGAAGCCGTAGAGAAGCAGTTGCAGAATATAAACCTAATAAAGCTTCCGGACCAGATGAAATATATGCTAGGATCTTAGTAGAGTGTGCTAAAGCTTTAGCAACTCCCCTAGGTATCATTTTCAGGCGATCTATGGAGTATTCAGAAGTACCTGAAGATTGGAGAAATGCAAGTGTAGTACCAATTTTCAAAAAGGGAAATAGGAAGAGTGTAGGAAACTACAGGCCAGTCAGTTTGACCTCATTAGTTTGCAAAGTACTAGAAAAGCTGGTTAAACAGAATGTTCAGATTCATCTTGATAGGCACAACCTTTTAAGGGATACTCAACATGGATTTCGATCTCAAAGGTCTTGTTTAACTAACCTATTGGAGTTCATTGAGTATGTTACCAAAGAAGTAGACAATGAAAGCAGGATGGATGTTGTGTACTTGGACTTTAGCAAAGCTTTTGATAAAGTTCCACATGGAAGGTTAATTCATCAATTACAACAACATGGGATTGTAGGAAAAGTTCTACATTGGATTGAAGCATGGTTGCAGGAAGGAAACAAAGGGTAGTATTGAATGGATGTAAATCTGGTTGGAAAGATGTTCTGAGTGGAGTGCCACAGGGCTCTGTTCTAGGGCCCCTCCTCTTTATCATCTTTGTGAACAACATTGAAGTAGGGCTGAGGAATAGAGTGTTCAAATTTGCTGATGACATCAAGCTGGTAGGAGTGGCTAACAGCAGAGATCAATCTAGTAATATTCAACTAGATTTGGACGACCTAAAAGAGTGGGCTGATCAATGGCAGATGACTTTCAACTATGATAAGTGTAAGGTTATGCATATAGGGTCTGCAGGCGAGACATTCAGTTATAAAATGGGAGGGAGGGAACTGGATGTTATTGAAGAGGAAAGGGACTTAGGTGTGTTGGTCTCAAAAGACCTTAAAGCAGAAAAAACAATGTATCTCAGCTAGAAATAGGGCACTCAGAATGCTGGGACTCATTAATAGAAGTGTGAAATATAAGAGCAGGGAAGTCATGAAAAAAGCTGTACTTAGCATATGTGCGGCCCCACTTGGAGTACTCTGTACAAGCATGGAGCCCCTACCTAGAAAAGGATATAGATATGTTAGAAAGAGTCCAGCGCAAAGCCACTAGACTCGTCAGTGGATTAAGTAACTTAGAATATGGAGAAAGGCTTAATGCATTAGATATGTACTCACTCAAGTATAGGAGATTAAGGGGAGACATGATTGAAATGTACAAAATTGTTAGAGGGCTAGATCAGGTCAATTTGAATGATGCTCTGCAGTTTAGAGTATCCCATAGGGGTCATCAATTCAGGTTAGACAAAATGAGGTGCAGGACAGTTAAACGACAACAGGTCTTCAGTCAAAGGGTTGTTGACCAATGGAATAGGCTGCCTGCTGATGCAGTGGGGAGTCCCTCATTGAATGTCTTTAAAAGTAGGGTGGATAAATTTTTTAGACAGGAAAATGTTGTTTTTGAATTCTAACTTGTGATGCATGGGATATTGAGTATTTTCACTAGCTATATAGGGTATAACATTATGCTAGTATTATGTTGTACTATATGGGGTGTACCTAGCAGTGGATTTGGCAACTTCCTTTGCGATGTCATACTGATGAGATTGGCTGTGGTGGCACAGGTGGAGGGATTGCATGGGTTTGGAATTGATAGGTGTGAACATGTACTTTCTAATATCTTCTAGACAGGCTTGACCCAGATGGGCCCTTGTGGCCCTTATTAAGCCTTAACACTTTATGACTTTATGACTTTATGACTACAAAAAAATAAAAGGGTATTGTCATATTGACATTTTTGATTTTATTTAAAAAGGTTAAGGTAGAAGGAAAAGTTCATGTCCCTGAGCAAAAGAAAAGGAAAAAAAAACAAACCCATACCTATCCCTTCTACCTTATAACTTGCACACAAAAAAAAAAAAAAATATAATGTACACAACACATCAGTGGGTTGGTTGTTTTGAAATTAAATTATTTTATTTATTTAATTTTTGTTGTTTTGGAAATATAAAATATTTGTTGTTTGTTTTTTTGTTGGTTCACCACACACTTTATGCCCATTCACTGTTAATGTCGCCGCCCACACTATTTTGCTGGTGGGCCGCAGGATTGCAAAATGTCCAGTTGTGCTAGAGTGGAATATAAAATGGTTTAAGAAAAAATACACAGAACAATTTGTGAAATCTTTATTCTCACCATGAAGCATTTTTTTCTGAAAAAGTTCAGAATATTTATTCAAACCAATTCTTATTAATATTAAGGTTTAATCAGCTTTTTTAGTTCATTTCTGGAATGTTTAGTTGAAGCAAGGAATCCTTGCTTCAAGTCAATCCTTGCCAAGGATTGACATGGAATGATCAAATGTGACGTGACTGGACAGGCAAGCAAATTGCCACTGCAAAACTGACTTGCATTTTACATAATTAGTTATATTCAAAACATCATTGATCCCAATTTAGGAGAATTTAAACAACTGCAGCAACCAATAATGCTGTCAAGGTAAACCATGCAAAACAAGTCAAATATGATATAAGTTCACATCATATTTGAGGTCATAAGGTAAAGAGTACCATAAGGGTAAAATGAGGTCACATTGTGACCTCTTTTTACCTTGAAGCCATTGACCTAATGTCATGAAATTTGCACAATAGAGGCTACCATCATATCCATCTACCCTGAAAATTGCGTTACTCTAGGTATAATAGGCGAGATCTTGCTTCCCCCCCTCCCACAACGGAGAGAGTAAAATCATTAACGATGCGTTCAAGTTGCTAACTTTTGTGACGCCATAACAAAATTGCGTTGTCTTCGATTCGTCGTCAGCCAGATTTCAGAACAGAAAACACCAACGCAGCCAATTCTGAACAGTGCACTCCGCGGTTCCGAAAGACGACTCTTAAAGATGTCACTTTTTCCCACTATTGACCGTTCAAGGCGAAAGGGTTGCCGCCTGCCGGCAGAAACGTTGAACTACAGTTGGTGGGATAAAAGTGTGACAAATCTGGCGCGCTATCAGAAACATACTATTTCGGGTCCTTGTAACTCATACTATTTCGGGTCCTTGAAATTTGAGAGTGTGAGGGCTCTTGCAAAGCTGTGAACATGATGAATCAAGTGGATAAGGTGAGCAAGTCCAATACATATTGTTGTGTTCCACAATGCAAATCATTGCACAGGAGGGAACCTGAAGTCAGCTTCCATCGCTTCCCCGAGATATAAGTTACTTTAAAAAAGTGGCACAACATTTTAAAAATGGGCAAGAAAGCATCAAGGCACATGAAGGTATGCAGCAAGCACTTCAAGAAGGATGATTATATACTTTCTGGTATGTATATGGATGAAGGCTTCATAAAACTATTGGTGTTACCAGCATGTAATTCAACCATATTGCTTTCATACAAATAATAATAAACTGCATATCTACATGTACAATTAGCATATAATGCAAAAGGTAAAATTAAGCAACCTTGAGGAATTGTCGGTATTTAAATCATGTGCACATAAGGGATGCGTTCAAATTTATTTGGTATTTATATAAAGTTTTGTGCCAGTTTTGGACTCGTGGTGAAGCCTATTATGCAACTGACCATATTCTTCTACATCAAATGAATTCTTTTTTGTCTATCTCTTATTATTACCCTTTGATATCTTTTGCATACAATATCTTACCAGTGGCATCTTATGGACATCGCTCAACCAAACACTTTCCAAGTAACATATCATGAGCTGTTCTAGAGCTACTTCTGCAAAGCAGAATGCTCAGCTTGATTTCCGCCGGTTGAGAAAACAACTCAGAGATGAAAATGTACAGGAACAGCATGAGGAACTGAGAGCTCCTCTTCCTGCATGGGGGAGCACGTCCAGAGCATCTTTGACCCTGAAATCATCCTCCAGGAGTCAGGTCAGTGCCTTGATCAGAATTATGCTGTTAATTTTTCCCATCGCATAGTTCAGATAATTGGCTGTGCCTTTTCTTGGCATACATTAGTCTTGCTATTGATATCACAGCATTCAATACTATGCTGTTTGTAATATTTTAAAGGTGTACAGGTGCGTGGCCATGCAATCTTCTGCACACTTGGCGTGGAACTGCATGGGAACAATTGGTTCAACTGGTTTTGGTCACGTTCATAAATTGACGAAGCCCCAGCCTCCATTGTCATGTGCAACATCTGTGTATGTACATAATTTCTCTAATACTTGCATAACATCGAAATTGTAACTCCTTTAGTTGCCTACCAAGAGTCAGCGGAGGTGCCTGATGAAACTCTGGTGGACACTGAAAATGTACTCAGTGCCCAGCATGGACGCCGTGCACTCCGTTCTAAAACAGCACGGAATATCATCACCAGACGTCATCAACCAGCACAACCATACGATCATGAACATGCTGGATACAGAAGAAAAGCTGCGAGTAGCAACTGGAATTAACAGTTTTGCTTTGCTTAATGCACTTGACACCTGCTGCAAGAAACAAGTAGGGAAGGATATAGACATGTCCACAGGCATCATTCTTGTATGTATGAAGCTTAAGCTCAATCTTTCTTTCAGCTTTTTGGCAATACTCTGTCGTAAATCCGGAACTGCATGTAGTAATATCTTCTATCAGACTTTGCCAACTCTAAGTGCAGTGCTAAGTGACGCAATCTTGTGGCCAGACAAAGCCGAGATAATGGCAAATATGCCACGTTGCTTTGGGAAATACAAAAACACCAGAGTGGTAGTTGACTGCACTGAGGTACCTGTCGAGCGTACAAAATGTCTCTCTTGTAGGCTGGCTACTTACTCCCACTATAAAGGCACACACACTGTGAAGTTTATGGTTGGTGTATCGCCCGCGGGTACTGTGACATTTGTGAGTAGTGTGTATGGTGGACGAGTGTCCGACAAATTTATATTTGAGCATAGCGGACTGTGCGAGAAGCTGGAACCATTTGTAGATGCCGTGATGGCCGATAAAGGCTTTCTCATAGATGATGCACTTTTTCAACGCGGCATCGCCCTCAAGCGGCCCCCGTACCTCCGCAAGCAGAAACAGCTGCCTAAGTCTGATGCGTTGCACACTGCAGATCTTGCTCGAGCTCGAGTACACGTTGAAAGGGTAATCGGACGTTTGAGGCAATTCAGTATTTTGAATGCGAAACTGCCGTGGAGGATGGTGCCATATGTGTCATCATTGCTCAATGTCATCTGTGGGCTTACCAACCTGTGCTCTCAATTCTTGCGGAAGACAAGTTCGCGATCGACGCCTAGGATGGTCGAGGTTAGGAAGTGGTATGAGTATGCGCTTCGTACATAGGCTATGTGTTTGTTTGCGTGTGTGTGTGTGTGTGATTGAGTTTGACCAGCCTGCCACCATGTGGGTGGTTTCGGCGGTTTGTAGGGAACTCACGGACACTGACTTGATCCAATATATCGTATTTGTGTTTTCTGTATCACGTACACCACAGTGAGGTCATGTTACGGCCGTCAATCCGAAACGCGCGCGAGGTACTTCGACGTGGTGAAACTACTGCCCGACGACTGGAGCGCAGCACCACTGACGGCCGGCGAGCGGCACCGCAGCTGAGGCTGCACCAGGAACGACTGGGCCGCAGCACCACTGACGGCCGGCGAGCGGCACTGCAGACGGAGTTTCACCAGCACCGGCCAGAGCGCAGCACCACTGACGGCCGGCGAGCGGCACCAGCTGAGGCTGCACCAGCAACGACTGGAGCGCAGCACCACTGACGGCCGGCGAGCGGCACCACAGCTGAGGCTGCACCAGCAACGACTGGAGCGCAGCACCACTGACGGCCGGCGAGCGCCACCACAGCTGAGGCTGCACCAGCAACGACTGGAGCGCAGCACCACTGACGGCCGGCGAGCGGCACCACAGCTGAGGCTGCACCAGCAACGACTGGAGCGCAGCACCACTGACGGCCGGTGAGCGGCACCACAGCTGAGGCTGCACCAGCAACGACTGGAGCGCAGCACCACTGACGGCCGGCGAGCGGCACCACAGCTGAGGCTGCACCAGCAACGACTGGAGCGCAGCACCACTGACGGCCGGCGAGCGGCACCACAGCTGAGGCTGCACCAGCAACGACTGGAGCGCAGCACCACTGACGGCCGGCGAGCGGCACCACAGCTGAGGCTGCACCAGCAACGACTGGAGCGCAGCACCACTGACGGCCGGCGAGCGGCACCACAGCTGAGGCTGCACCAGCAACGACTGGAGCGCAGCACCACTGACGGCCGGCGAGCGGCACCACAGCTGAGGCTGCACCAGCAACGACTGGAGCGCAGCACCACTGACGGCCGGCGAGCGGCACCGCAGCCGACGCTCCACCAGCAACGTCTGGAGCGCAGCACCACTGCGGCCGGCGAGCGGCACCACAGCTGAGGCTGCACCAGCAACGACTGGAGCGCAGCACCACTGATGGCCGGCGAGCGGCACTGCAGACAGCAGGCGCGTGGCACCCTGACGGCCGGCACGCTGCACAAGATGGTGGACGCCCTGCACCACTGATGGTCCGCGAGCCAAGTCACAGACGGCCAACCGTGATGGCCTATTTATCCGAAGGTCTTTGCCAAGTATGGTAGCACATGCTGGAAATAGACCAGTTCAAGCTTCTTGAGCATTGACGAGATGAATGCCTCGTCTCGTTTCACACTGATAATGATGATCTCGTCTCCTTTTGCACCATACACGAGGAGATCGCAGCTCGGAAGGTCCAGTATCGCCAAACTCAGCTGTACCTGCCCATAATAGGTGTGCTTCTTCTTCAGACGTATATCTTCCTTCATTGAGCAGTCCAAGTACTTCAGTTGGTTTGTGGCGACGACGGTCTCCAGCTTCATATCGTTGCCTGCGAAGGGGCACTTTACCTCAAGGAGCTTCTTGATATCGCCATTTTCTACAACAACGCCGTCTGGTGAACAGCCTAGCCACGGAGCACTAGGTGGCACTACAAAGGCCCAGTCGCTCGACCTGGCTACCAGAACACTCAGCATATAGCTCGATTGCACGTGGTTCGTAATGCTGGCCGTGGGCCGTTGCCGAGTTGCCCTGGAAGACTTCACGGTTCTTGAAGAACCTAGTCACCTTTTCCTCCCAATTTGGACCCTTGTACGTAAGCCACTGATAGGCGACAGCTGGCTGTCATCCGCACCCTTCTCTCATTTTCCCACACATTGCCTGTCTGTGACAAGGTGGCCGAACAGATCTTGGCAGCACCATCACATGTCACATGCACAAACCGATTGAAAAAAGCTTCCTCCTTTTCCATCATTGGCGTCTGTCTTGAGGAAGGGATAGGTGCCCTGGAAGTGACTAATTGGGCCAGTGATTTGCAGCTCTTCTCAGGTGGGCTCTTGTTATCGCTATTATCTACTAAGCGGCGCTTGCGATGCAAGGCTAGAGCAGACTTTGGAGCAACGGACAGCAGATCATCTGTGTACAGCCCAGGGTTTGATGGACCACTTCGTTCCTGATACTTAACAGTACCCACATGGCAGAGCTCTTCTACTGGTACCGGTGGACATACGCCGGCAGTTGCAGAACGCCCCCACTTCTGGGTGGTGTCAGTGCAGCTCAACTCTTTCAGCTCTTGCAGGGATACCCTGAGAAGGTGAAACAACATCAATAATGAATATACACAACACCATCAGAAGCATCATGCATACCCGAACATACATTGGCAAACAAAAACAAAATCAAACAAACATGTTACTGAACATACGAAGGAATTCAAGGGTTCTAAGTTTTGATAATCCCTTCTTTATATCCAGAAGAAGACCATTAGCTAACGGCTGTGGTTTACCGAAATTTCAAACAATTGTAGACCCTAGATATGCTTTATATATTATTTTACACACAAATGTGTTGAACAACAATTACTGCTGTGCACTTGTTTTTTTCAAAACAGGTCAGATTGGCAAGGCATTCAGGTGAATTTGGCAGAAAGAAACGAGGAAGTAACTTCTGGAAGTGAAGGATGACCAGAACAGAAAAATTGGTGCACACCAGGCATCAGCCATTAATGAGCATTGGTGCTCTTTGGTGCAAATACGCATTATAGTGGTGGATCATTAGGCAAGGTGTGCCACAGCCACACCACACATACAACCTCTCTTTGAGTGAGAAGGGCTGCCCCTCAGATGCTTGAGTGTACCCACCCCCCAATCAGTGTTCCTCTGCTGAGATAATTTCTGTAAGGTTAAAAAGATGCTACCTCTGGATACATGAATCCTCTCCTCAAAAAGTGCCCCATGCCATAATACAATTGGTAGATCTGCCTCCTAATGCATTGCCTGCATCAGCTTACAAATATGCATTGACATTGGTATGCATTGTCAAGGTCTATTTATGTCAGTGTTCCAAAATGTCTCCTGAGGCCTGGGTGTCTGTCTAGATGAAAGGCATGACACATGCCTTGATGATGTGCATCAGCACCCAAATATTTGCACCTGTTGACTGATGCTTCAATACACTGAAATTTGCACAAGTTCCTGGACAGACAAACTAATTGAGACACTTGTATTTTAATTCAGATAAGGAATTTCAAGAAAACAATTTGCATTGATGTTGGATATGCATTGTCAAGGCATATTGATGTCAGTGTTCTAAAATGTCTCCTGGGGCTCCCAAGGAATTTCAAGAAAACAATTTGTAAGAGCATACTTCTTGAACTGACTAAAGATGATGTGACCCCTCAATTCTGGTTCTAATGCATACTTTTCAGTTCATATGGGAGATGATATCAAAAGGGTTGAAGGTGAAATCGTTCCAAAGAAAAGGTATGATGGTATTTTATAGGAAGTATTGTGCTACATTGTATTAACAAGACAAGTCTTCTACATATTTCCCTGCATGAAGCAGACTTAAAGGGTGGGTGTTGTAGTGTTGGTTAGGTAAGGCTTGGTCAGTTTTTGTTAAAAATATACACATTTGTTTGATTTAATCAGCTTCTTTCCCAACAGCAGGTTTAGATAGGTTATGTTACTTTGTTTTTTGGTTCGGAACATAGTGAAAAAGGCTTAGCATGTTCCATTTTTTTCAGTTAGTTATTTGGGCTTAGGGGCGCTTCAATTCCACTTTTTTCAATCTGTTTCTTGCATACATGGGAGTTGGGTTAGATTAATCCATATTATTTTCTAAAATTACTTTTTTTAGTTAGGTTGCCTAATTCTTGTTTGTTTATTGGGTTTTGGGGCAAATATACTGCAATGGGCATACAGCTATGCTACCTAATTCAAAGTCCCCTTGTTCGTGTTATTTTACATGCAAACTGAAAAGTGAGCATTTGCACATAAAATAGGTAGTCACATCACGTTGATCACATCCAGAAACATTGCATTGGAAAAAGAAATTCCCCAAAATTATAAAACACCTTAAGCACAAATTTACCATCTTAAAACTTATATTAGTGTAACATTTCAAGTTGGGAGAAGAATTGAAATTAATTATCCTCAAACAATGCACAAACATTTCTAAAAATGTGCAAATTAAAATAGAATCATCCAAGCGTAGCCTTATCTCCTTTGCTTGATGGTAAAAAAAAACATGGAATGGATTTATTTTGTATCTAAACTGAACATCATCTTAGTCACTTCAAGAAGTATGCATCATCAACATATTGTCTTCTTGAAATGCCTTATCTGAATAAGAATAAAAGTATCTTAAATACTTTGTCATGTTTCTCTCTTACCCTAAAAGGAGTTTGAAGTGCATACAATTATCATGGTGGATACCGGTGTTGTGTGACCAGTAGCAGGTCAATCAAAATGTTGCTGTTGCATAGCATTGCTTCTTTTGGTTGGTGTTGTGCTAGCAATACTAAAGTGCATGAGCTTCAAGCTCTGGCATAACAACATATTTCAGAGAATGTAGACATAAAACATAAATAGACCAGCGCAACTATGAGACACAAGACACATCTCTCTCTCTCTCTCTCTCTCTCTCTCTCTCTCTCTCTCTCTCTCTCTCTCTCTCTCTCTCTCTCTCTCTCTCTCTCTCTCTCTCTCTCTCTCTCTTCTCTCTCTCTCTCTCCCATCTCCTCTCACTCTTTCCTTCTCTGCGCCATCTCCCGAGTTCTTACAACCAGTGTTGTAGATAATACCATGTGGATCGGAGTATTTCCGAACCCATTTGGTTTGGTACCCTGATAATGTTAAGCTGTCACTTTCCCCTTTCAAGGAGAAAGAATGTTCTTAACTACAAGAATCTGTAACCACTGGTTTTGTGAAAATATCGAGCCATGCTGAACACCAAGGTTATTTTCGTTTTACTTTGCCGGAGGAATTCTGCGTCGGGAACACTATCTTCTGCTAGTCATCCTCTCCAGGTAGCTGAATCAGTTGGCATGTATCCACTAAACCGGAGTGTTTGTGGAATGAATTCCGGACCTCCTACCCTTTTTCAGTTTCTCGGCTGTTAAGCGGGGATTTAAGTTGTATGCAATCACCCGGCATGACCTTGATCATGACAGCTTTACGGAATTGTTTATTCGAAATGACAGTTCTCGTGTATTGTCCCTGCACCAAACAGCTTCAAGCCACATTATCACCACATGCATAATGATATCAACGATCAAACATCGTGGATGATACGCAGGATGCCCAATTCAACGAACACTCAACCGGAACTTAGCTGCCGAGGTCAGTGGTACCAACCTCTGACGCGATTTCTGCTGGCTGGTGAAGCGACAACCGTCTCGCGAGGCCGACTTTGCCATACTGCCGCCGTTGGACGAGGCAGGAGCCGGCCCGCCCGCCTGTACCGTAGGGTACCGCCCGCCTGTACCGCTGGGTACCGCCCGGCCCCTGCCACCCGGACCGCTGGCTACCTACAGTAGGCATGTCCGCCCACCTGTACCGTAGGGTACCGCCCGCACACCTGTACCGTAGGGTAGCGCCCACCTGTACCGCAGGGTACCGCCCGCACACCTGTACCGTAGGGTACCGCCCGCAAACCTGTACCGTAGGGTACCGCCCACCTGTACCGCAGGGTACCGCCCGCACACCTGTACCGTAGGGTACCGCCAGCAAACCTGTACCGTAGGGTACCGCCCACCTGTACCGCAGGGTACCGCCCGGACACCTGTACCGTAGGGTACCGCCCGCAAACCTGTACCGTAGGGTACCGCCCACCTGTACCGCAGGGTACCGCCCGCACACCTGTACCGTAGGGTAGCGCCCACCTGTACCGCAGGGTACCGCCCGGACACCTGTACCGTAGGGTACCGCCCGCAAACCTGTACCGTAGGGTACCGCCCACCTGTACCGCAGGGTACCGCCCGCACACCTGTACCGTAGGGTACCGCCCGCAAACCTGTACCGTAGGGTACCGCCCACCTGTACCGCAGGGTACCGCCCGCACACCTGTACCGTAGGGTAGCGCCCACCTGTACCGTAGGGTACCGCCCGCAAACCTGTACCGTAGGGTACCGCCCACCTGTACCGCAGGGTACCGCCCGCAAACCTGTACCGTAGGGTACCGCCCACCTGTACCGCAGGGTACCGCCCGCACACCTGTACCGTAGGGTACCGCCCACCTGTACCGCAGGGTACCGCCCGCACACCTGTACCGTAGGGTACCGCCCGCAAACCTGTACCGTAGGGTACCGCCCACCTGTACCGCAGGGTACCGCCCGCAAACCTGTGCCGCGAGATTCGCACTGTAGTGGCAATCAGCTGCTGCTCTAAACGACGCAAACATTTCCTTAGATTACAGATTCTATACACTCTAACAACCCTAGAGTGCCATAAGGAGCAATTTCTTCTATTTATTTCTGAAGGATTGCAAGGAACAAAACTGAAGTGTCCGTGGGATGTTGCCTTTACAATGGCACCACAATTACTTTGTTATTACCTTATTTGTTTTTTAAATCCAATGTCTGAGTCTGTCTCAGTCTGAGACCATTCAGATTACCCTATAAAGTCAAAACGCTGCCATAAGGTTTTAAAGGTTTGAAGGTTTAAAGGTTTAAAGGTTTAAAGGTTTAAGGGTTTTAAAGGTTTAAATGTTTAAAGGTTTAAAGGTTTTAAAGGTTTAAAGGTTTAAAGGTTTTAAAGCTGTAAAAGTTTTAATGGTTTAAAGGTTGCATAGGTTACTAAAAGTTTTAGTAATGTATATAGAACTTTACAGGTAGTTACTTTTGCTAATGTATATGGAAAGTATAAGTACTTATAATACTACACGTAACAGGTAGTCAGGTACATATGTGTTTGTCGCGTCGGATTCTCAGGTCGTCTTTTATCGCTCGTTGAAGCTGGGCGGCGGCGCGGACTGCGTCGCGGATTTTTTACTTGCGCCGCGCGCCGTTGCGACGTTTTTTTATAAAGAATTCGCGTCGGCGCCGCTGCGCCGCCGGTTTTTAAGGTGCCCCACCGGCGCAGCGGCGCAGCGGCGCAATTTGCGTGCGCCGTGCCCACGTTTGCCGCAAGGTACTGCCCGGCTCCTATCACTCGACCAGGCATGCTACCTACAGCAGGCATGTCACCTGTACCGCAGAGTACCGTGCTAAATAGGTGTCCGTGTAGACCCCAAAGCGGCTTCCGATGGTCTTTGAACACACCAGAACACACATTCATTCACCTCTTTGCTGGTCGCATCCAGTCTCACCTGTACCGCAGAGTACCGTGCTAAATAGGTGTCCGTGTAGACCCCAAAGCGGCTTCCGATGGTCTTTGAACACACCAGAACACACATTCATTCACCTCTTTGCTGGTCGCATCCAGTCTCACCTGTACCGCAGAGTACCGTGCTAAATAGGTGTCCGTGTAGACCCCAAAGCGGCCTTTTTTTTTTTTTTTAAACTTCCAAACATTTATTTTTTTTTCTTTTTTTTTTTTTCTTTTCCTTTCTTTTTTTATTTAATTTTTTGGTGGGGGGGTTGTTTTTTTTTTTTTTTTCCCTTCCCTTTTCCCCCTGGCGGCGCGCTTTTTTTTAACCCCAAATTATTAACCCCTTCTCTCTCCCCAGCGGTGCACAGACAAGTAGCAGTTGCCCATCGCTCTTTTTTTTATAGTTATGTGGGCCACATGTTTTAGAATTCGCTTCATCGCAATCATAGCTGGTTTCGACGTTGTGGGTTGCGTTCCTCACGTGCATAATACCATAATGCTACCATTAGACCCATTCACTAACCTTGAGAGCGGTTGTAAGACAAATATGCGTGACGACAAATGTACGTGTGTCATATGCACGTATGTCAGATGTATGTATGGCAGATGTACGCGAGGAAACGTACGTTAGAAAATGTACGTATGCGCAAAATTACGCATGTCAGATGTACGAAAGCGCAAAAGTACTTGTGGCAAATGTGCGCATGGCAAATGTACGCATGGCTGATGCCTGTGGCCAGCCATGGAGTAACATTTCAAACCGGGACATATCAAGTCAAGCCCAAAGGCTGAAGGCTCGCTTGACTTCTTCGATGGTTTGGCGCTTGGTCGCCATGCCTTCAAATTACATAAATAGGGGGGGGGGGTCATTGGACGTAGCCTGTTCCGCTGAATCAGAAAGGTGAGCAACCGAACAAATTTCCAAGATTGAAATGTGAACCTGATTTCTTTGGTTACTTCGCATTTTCCACGTCGCGTTTCGGTCACGTGCCAATGCTGTCATGAGACTCTCACTCCTCCGATGCTCTTTTTGCTTACTTACTGGTGATGTATTTAATATTTTTATGATGGGCTTCCCGCTCGCCTTCGATCTCTTGATCCCTGGTCCTCCGTTCTTCCTCGCCGCTTGTCCTATGCCGCTTCGGCTATTCTTCGTCTTCGGCGCTGCCCGACTTTAATGATTCTCCGGTCTGGCACCTGTGTCCGAGGAGGTATGGTCTGGAGAGGTGTGGTCTGGGAGGAATGGTCTGGGGAGGTATGGTCTAGGGAGGTATGGTCTGGGGAGGTATGGTCTGGGGAGGTATGGTCTGGAGAGGCATGGTCTGGGGAGGTATGGTCCGGGGGAGGTATGGTCTGGGGAGGTATGGTCTGGGGTGGTATGGTCTGGGGAGGGATGGTCTGGGGAGGGATGGTCTGGGGAGGTATGGTCTGGGGAGGTATGGTCTGGGGAGGTATGGTCTGTGGAGGTATGGTCTGGGGAGGTGTGGTCTGGGGAGGTATGGTCTGGGGAGGGATGGTCTGGGGAGGTATGGTCTGGGGAGGTATGGTCTGGGGAGGTATGGTCTGGGGAGGTAAGGTCTGGGGAGGTATGGTCTGGGGAGGTATGGTCTGGGGAGGTATGGTCTGAACGCGCTGGGTCGCATGGTGATCTCCCGTGCTCGTGATCTCCTGTGGGCTCTGTTGTCTGCTAATTGCCTGTCCCCATCCATCGTATAATCGAGAGAGGTGTGCGTTGCTGGGTTGATTTCCAGGTTTGTGCTGAATGTCAAGGTCATATTTCAGAAGAGAATGTGTCGACATCTCTGTAGGCGGGGCACGAGGTCCTTCGCCGTTAGAAGGCACTTTTAGGCCCAGTGGTCACTGATAACTTGTGCTCTTTTTTCCGCCAATCAGGTAGCCACGGAAGTGTTCCACCGTCCAGATGATGGCGAAGCCCTTGTATTAAGGGCTTCTCCTCTGGGGACCTTATTCTTTTTTAGGGATAGACGATGAACTTGTCCTTGGCGGTCCCGAATATTTGGCCCAGGATGGCTCCGAGATCAGTGGTACTCCCATGTGTCATCGATACGGCAGACTTGCTGAAATTCGGCAGCGCCGGTGCCGATTCTTTTATCAGAGCACCTTTGATATCGAGCGCTTCCTGCTAATGTTTTGAATGGATGTACCATGCGGCTGAAGTTTGAGACGAAGAACCTGTAGTGGGATGTCAGACCCAACAGAAAGCGCAAGTCTCTCATCGTTCCAGGAGTTCCGAGTTCAAGAAAGACCGTTACATATGCTGCGCCTGGGCGAATGCCCCCAGGCGAGATCAGATGCCATGATACTTCATCTGTTCTTGGCGAAAACGTACTTGAGTATTTCAATGTGATGAATTCTTCCTTCAGTCGCATATGAAGAGCTACAGATGTCATATTGGGAAAAATATATATCATATAGAAAATTTCCGATGTGAGATGTCAACCCTTGGTAGGTCGCAGATGCATTCTCGAGGACGAGGGGTGCTCTAATGAACAAACTGTCCAGAAATACACCTGAACGCTCTCCTTCGACGACCTTGCTCTGCTATGCAGACGCGCCAAGATTTCTAGACAGTCGAGGCACCCGAAGAATTTGCCTTCTCCCATTATGCCAAAAAATGTGTTTCTTGTCGAATGGATCGGGTGGAGATCTGCTCGCACGATTTCATTGAGTGCCCAGAAATCGACACATCATCATGCTCTCCACTTTTCATGAGGAAAAAGAAGCGGTGTATTGTGACACGGATGGTCCCAATACTGCCTTCTTTAGCGGTTATCGCACTTTCTGCTCGATTGTTTTTAACGCGAACTGGCCGGTTTGTGTGCTTGTCGTCGCACAAGTCGGCGGCTCGTCGTTTGCGGTATTGTTCGCCGTTGTTCGCCATGAACAATGGCGCCACGAGCGACTTCCTAATCGGAATTCTACCCAAGTCTGATCGGATATGATTAGTTCGTGCCTGTCGTGGATCACATTCGGGCGGACGGGCGTTTGGTGGTGCGGTGCCGTGATTTACGACGGACCACCTCACCGGTGTGAACACTGAGGTGGTGTCTACTGAGGGCAGTCTGGCTGTTTATCGTAACGTCGACGACGCATGCTTGGACTTGGTCCGTCCCCGTGGGCCGTCCCAGGGCGCCTCCCAGACGACGTTCAGTCCAGGTCAAAAGACGTCTTCAGCCGGTGCAGTTGGCGCATGGGTGGCGCGCGCTTCCCCGCTGCCTCCAGCTGGTATCTCCTCAGCCTTTCCTGCTCCAGTTAGTGGCCGAACTCCAGGCTTCATCCATGGCGGGGCGTTTGGTCAGCGCTTTGACGGGGTATTCCGTGCGTCCGGGCGGCTAGTGCCGGAATTCAGCTGGCGGTTTTCCAGTCCCCGAGAACCTTTCTGGGCTGACCCACGGACAATTTTGGCGAACGGGCCTGGACGGCGACTGCTGAAGCGTCAGCCGTCGTCACAATCTTCACGTTCTTGCAAATCCAGCGGGCATCTCTAGTGGCTTCTTGGTATACCGCGGGGCTCCCCTCATGGGCCTGATGTTTCGCCTCCTCCCCCGAGATAGTGCAGTTCATCTTGGTCCGTCCTTTCGTCTGGGAAGAGGAAGTGGCTGCTCGCAGCCATGCGAGTGTCGATAGTCCTGTGCATTGTGTAGTAATAGCCTGATTGTGAGTACGGGCATTGCGTTGTCTGCTGTAGTATCGTGGCTGTGTCTGGTTCTCTGTCGGCGTGCTCGTTTCCGTGTGTGTGGGTGTGGCTCGGTGTCAAAAGGAGCATTGGTTGTTGGTTGGGTGTTGATGTATTGTGTATGCCAAGTATTTTCGGTATGACGGGGTACTTGGCTGTCGCGAATGGTGTCATGCTATTTTGGGGCTGATGTTGCGTTAGTGGCGACAATGCTGAATTGTCAGTTGGTGTTGGAAATAGTTGAGAATGTCAAACAGATTGCGTACAGATGTGCGGTGTATGGTGATGTGTAGCCGGACAAATGTACGAAAAGCAAATGTACGTATTGACAGATGTACGTTAAAAAAATGTGCGTAAGTATATGTACGTGAACGCAGAGGTACATATGGCAATTGTACGTAAGCGCAGATGCACGTATGGTTAATGTACGTCAGTGCAAATGTGTGTATGACAAATGTGCGTATGCGCAAAAGTGCGCACGCAAATGTACGTAAGCAAATGCACGTAAGCAAGTGTACGTAAGCAAATGTATGTAAGCGCAGATGTACGTATGACAATTTTACGTAAGCGCAGATGTACGTAAGGCTAATGTACGGAAGCGCAAATATCCGCATGACAAACGTACGCATGAGCAAATGTACGTAGGCGCAAATGTACGTATGCGCAAATGTACGTAGGCGCAAAGGTACGTAAGCGTAAACGTACGTATGTGCAAATGTACGTAACCGGAAAAGTACGTAAGGGAAATGTATGTAAATACAGCTTTAAGCAATCGAATTGTGTGAAAGCGCACGTGTGAAGTGTATGCATACATCTGCGTATGCGCAAATGTACTTGAGCGCAAATGTACTGGAGCGCAAATGTACGTAAGTGCAAATATACGTATTCGCAAAAGTATGCAAGAGCAAATTCTCGTATGTGCAAATGTACGTAACCGCAAATTTACGTAATAGCAAATATATGGAAATACAGTTTTAGCCAACACAAGTGTCCAAAAGCGCACGTGTATATACGCGCGAACGTACGTAAGCGCAAACGTACTTGTACGCAAATGTACGCATAACCTTGTATACGTACATTGTACGCAAATGTACGTATAAGGTAAGACTATGTAAGCAGAAATGTACGCACTCGCAAATGCATATATGCACACATGTACGTAAGCCGAAATGCATGTACGCAACCACAAAATTACACGAGAGGAAACGTATGCATACTCAGCCTTACGTAACACGCATGTATGAAAGCGCAAGTGGAAGTAAGCACACATGTACGTATGATCAATTGTAAGTAAGCACAAATGAACGTATGCGCAAATGCACGTTAGCACAAGTGCACATACATGCAACAAGAATGTGCCTATGTGCAAAGGTACGCGTGCGCACCTGCCGCCTATGCCGGTCAGGTGCCCTCATGACGCCTGCCGACTTTTGTCACCTCAAGACGACCCTGAGTCGGCACAACATGCCCGACTTCAACCGGGCCGTCGCCTGGTTCGCCGTCGCCCTCGGCTTGTTCGCGCCCTCCGTGCATCTGAATATCCCAACCCTACAGAACACCGGTGGGAGCGCGGGCAGTCCTGTCAGAACCAGCACCAGACGGTCCAAAAGTGCTATTTCTTGGCCCTCGCCACCCTCACGATCAGGACGAGCCGAACTTTCCGAGGCATGGTGGTGGCTCGACTGGCCCCCTGTGCCCGGTGGCTATCGCTCGACGGTCTCTGACCCGGCGGAGTGGGACCCCACCAAAACTAGCAGGTGTGGTTCGAGTCCCAGTAACCTCAGCAGTGGCGTATCAAGGATTTAGTCCAGTGGGAGGGGCGAACACGTGAAGAGGGATCCTCCGTCTACTAAGGGCCCCTATGTTTATAACGCCCACACACACACACACACACACACACACACACACACACAACACAACATTTATATATTTATTTATGCATATACACACATATATATACATATATATATATATATGTGCGTGTGTGTGTGTGTGTGTGTGTTTGTGTGTGTGTGTGTAGGTGTTTATATAGGTGTGCATATTTGTGTACCTGTATTGGCGTCAGCATAGATGTGTCTTAGGGTGACACTTCAACTTTTTTTTCTGAATTTTCAACCAGACTTTGGCGAGGTTTGAATTGGCGAGGTTGAACAACGTGTGTAAAATAATATGGAAAAATATTAATATTTAGTGGTAGCTCACTGAGGTCAAAGTAACCATTGTTTAACGCAAAAATTAATTTTCCCATTTATTCATTATAAATGCTCTGCATTCTAATTTGTACGGGACTCCTCTGGTTCGATTTGACATAAAAACAACGTTATAAAAAAAAATTTTAAAAAAAAAATTATTTTTGGGGGGGGGGTGGGGGGTTAAATTTTTTTTTTAATTTTTCTAAAAAAACGGTTGAAGTTTTGCTATGGACGACCCATTACACAAACTGCTGATAGCGTCCTCTGATGAGGCACTTCTCTTCCTACACAAACTCAGGAGCTTTTGGGGTTAAAATTGTCTATCTGCATGGAAACGGGATGATGGAAAAATGGAAGACGATCGACAGTGTATGCCGCGCGACAGTGTGTGTGCGCAACCTGTTGCCATCTGCTAAGTGTACAGATCTGTCAGACGGCCGACGGGTGGTATAAATTTGCGCGGCGGGCCGGGCAGAGGTCAGTCACAGGGTGGTCCACTCCCGCATATCTGGCAACTATCCAAATCTTCAGGTTAAAATAAGCCTATTTTCAAAGTTAATCGTCATTGAGATAATTGGATTATTTCATTATCATTTGAAAATAGCATTCTGTACTCAGTGTAAAGAACTTGAAATAACATGTAGTTATTGATTGAGGCTTATTTTCAAAAAACCTTTAAGAACTGGCATTGTTCTACACTCCCGCATATCTGGCAACTATACATATCTTCAATTTAATATTAGCCTATCTTCAAAGTTAATCATAATTGAGATAATTTTATTATTTCATTATCGTTTGAAAATAAAATTGTTTACTCAGTATAAAGAATTTGAAATAAGATTTTGTAGTTATTGATTGAGGCTTATTTACATAAAACCTTTAAGAACTGGTAGGGACGATGGACATACGAGGGCTTGTCAAAAGCATATTCCTCGCGCCGCAAAACAGACGACGTTACGCATGACGTACGAGGGTTTATCGAAAGTGGTTGCGTCGAAAATATAATTACTTCTGCCGGTATGTCGGTACTTACGGAGTGACAGAATATATGTACTTCCACTGTGCTAAGCGTTGTCTTGGACATTGGCGAATATTGGGATATACAATAAGTAGGTACCTATTGAAGACAATGTGTTAAAGTAGCCTATAATTGGTCTGTAGCTGGGCCAGATGTCTCAAGCACCGAACCATCATCCAACAAAGCGGCGGACTGAATGCGTCCACGGCGCTGAGTGTATTATTCTGTTATCGCTGTTAAAAAAAAAAACAATTATCGTTATCGTTTTATCGCTATCGCTGTTAATTTTGTGAAAATGTTTTATCGTTTATCGTTATCGCAAACCTTTCTTATCGTTTTATCGTTATCGCAGGTCCGAAAATTAGTTATCGCGGAAAGCACTGGTAGTATGCAACCTACCTATGTAGTATGCATAATCAATATGCATTGCCATTTTTTGTCAAAACATAGGAACACAGAAGTGAACAATGGATGGCACTGCCAGGCAGCAAATCATGATTATCAGCACAGATTTGTCTCATAACTGACAAGAGCAATGTGCTTTCCTTTCACTGTTGGTTTCAGTCCAAGGCTAGCCATGTATAAAAGAAACAAAAATACTTCCCACTTCACCCTCATCTCAGAGTTCATAGCTCCATAACCAACCTCCATTACTGCACACTCCAGTTGGATGTGATAGCAGAGTGCAACACAAAAGATCAGTCAAGGTCTCAGGTTTGCGTCATGACACTTAACAATGTGTTTGAAGTTGCTAATGGTTATGGTATCATATGAAAAAAGTGTCTTGAATCAATTGGTTGACAGACAGATTTCATAACAGAAAACACAAGCACAGCCAATTCTGATAGGTGAACTCAATGACCCCAGAGTAAATCTCTTAAAATTGTCAAGTTTTCCACTATATTGGTGCAAATATAGGTTTTTGGATGCATAGCTCCAGAGTTGGAATAACTGCAGAACATTGTGCTCAGTGTGCAGGTGTGCTGTCTTGCAAGCTCAGGTTTTGGGAAGCTCAGCTCCAGAGTCAGAGTAACTGCAGAGCATTGTACTTGGTGTGCAGATGTGCAGTCTTGCAAGCATTGGAACATTGTCATCTGTGCATTTCTGGTTGTTGAGATTGAGAGAAGTGTGTGAAGCTGTGGTCTGGCTGCTGACTGCCATGGAAGGTGGTCAGTTTGAGTGGTAACCATAAGTGGAATGACCAACATTTTTGTAGGCATTCTGTGTTCGTTTTATTGATGTCTTTGTTCCCACATTGGTGTTTGAGTGCATGTGAAATCGATCCTATCCAGTATAAACCTGGAGTGCTACAATCTTTTCAGAGACATAATTTTTGAGGAAGTGCCTCCTTTCCCAATCTGGTGCTGAACATGGTGTGACCACTCATCTTCTCTGTGAATGCATACTTTTAATTTGGGAGATAATAACACCCAAAATTGGCTTGAAGTTGGGTAAAGTAAGAATATATAATGTTAATAAGTAACAGCCTAACTTCAGATGGCTTCAGCTTCGATGCAAGACATTTTTCTTGTGAAAATGTACAATTTTCAAGCAATTCTTTCTTGAAAGTTTTCAACTTAAGAGACCTAACCTATACTAAATTAGCCTCATTTATGCTTGAAGAAAATGAAAATTGAATGAACAAAAATTCCAAGACATGGGTCAATTTTCATGGGCTTAAAAAATAATGCAATGTGTTTGAATGTTCCATCATTATGTGACCACTTATTTCCTCTGCAGGGATGTGTAGTCTAGGGGTATGTTTCCCATCTCACAATTGAAAGCTTGTGGGTTAGAATCTCACCTGTTGCTACTCTTTACCCATGACCAATTAGCATGAGAGATTGGCGATGCTACAGTGTTGGAAAAACTGGAGTTTGTTGGTGTCATGCATACCAATACATTTTGTACTCCAGGATTGTGACTAGACTAAATGAAATATTTTGTACTCCAGAAGGGAAGACGAAGAACAACATTGCTTGGTCGAGTGCTACCACTAAAAGTCCATACCTGACAACAACTAGCAGTCTCCGCGACCCCAGCGCCCCGACCAGCCAACGTCACTACACATCCTTGAAAGGCAGTACAAAGCATACGGAGCATGAGCCGTCGGTGTTGCGCTAAAATTCGTAAAGTACCTTACTAAAACCGGCTACGCAGAACGTCGGCGCTTCATATGTGAAAAACGCTATATTAGTGTCAATAAAGTCAATAATTAATTCAATATTGCTTCAATATTTATCAATGTTTTATCTGATCTATAACATACTTAGATTAATGAATATCTATTTCCTATTACTCTTTGGAAACTTGCGCTGGAGCCTAGAGGTGTTCTATAGCCTTGCGCTGGAGTAGTCGCCAAGAAGCACCAGAACTCTCTAGTTGGCAAATCCAGGGGTACTTGGTGTAATCGGAGTATAAAGTTGAAGCCTGGTTTCGCCAGTAAATGCTTTAAATGCGCAATCGAAGTTCGTTTTGTTACAGGGCCAACTTTTTTAGACACAATGAGCCCGTTCAATGCAAGAAAATCACTTCAAATTTTTAAAATCCGCCCCGGAGCAAGCAAGTTCTCCGAGGCGATTACACCAAGAAACCAATGTCATTTGTGCACTTTTGCATGACTGTCGCATATTTTTTTTGTAAATGTGTGCGAAGATAAACATGCGCCTTGAAATATAACCACATTTTGGGTTCATCGGTGTCAGTGAAGGGTCCGTAATACATGTTCCGAAATTTACTCCGACCCATTCCCTGTTCCCCGCCCCATGAGCAGTTGTACTTCTCGGGCTGAGTTAGCGAATCCGACCAGCTCTATCTAAGAAGAAAAATAAAACCGCCCGTGGGCGGTTTTACAGGTACTCCCGTCTAGCGGCTCTAGATGCTCCTAACTCGATCCTTGCTTCAACTAAACATTCCAGACATGAACTAAACAAGTACATGAAGGAACTTATAATAATAATAAGAATGGGTTTGAATTCCCGGTCTCAGCTTTTTCATGCAAAATAACCTTCTTGGTGATGAGAATAAAACTATTTTAGCCGGACTGTTTTAGCATAATTTTCATTAAGCCATTATATATTCCGAAACCCATATTTATAGACGTGGACGTGGGATTTATATATGGTCAACATGGATTAAGTATGCTTTTGTTATTATTTTCTCTACCATTGCGCCTGAAGTTGGCTTATAACCTCATCCTTCGCTAATTTAACAACAGCACAAATTATATATATGGCAGTCGTTCGTAGGCTCTCATTCCATAGAGCTGTGTGCAGTCTCCACGCAAATCAGAAACATGTTAAAATTTGCTGATGTCGTAAGATTAACTCTCCTTATTTTGACAGCAGGAATAGTAAAACATATTTCGTTATTAAAACCGATGTAATTATTTTATTTTATGGTCGCTTTTAACTTGTGCACATCATTATGCTGGGTATTGTCCCTCTAACTTGTTCCTGAGACCACGTGACCTATGACGAAACTTCCGCTGTAAAACCGGCTCATCGCGACGGGGCCCATTGGGGCCATGAAACTCATTTGGGGAGCGTTAAAAATTTTGGCCACCAATCCGTCTAAAGACAACTGAAGTTAGCAATAATTCCAATGAATCGCGGGTGAACTCGGCCCATTAGTCGTGGGACCAGTCCCTCGGAGAAGTGTTTGTTGAAGGATGATCCCGGTTGTGTGGTCCGCCTAATGTGAGTGAGTGCGAGTCATCCTGGGCTCTGCCAACAGAGATGTTATTTGTGCGTTCACATCACATCAAGCCCATTCATCATAAATATTTGTTTGTGAACTCCGGAATTGCTTCACGCACCTACACTCAGGCAACATCTATCCCATTTCCATATATCACGGGTATATTTTGGGGAGTACTTTGGCTACTAAGGGCATTTCCCACTAGATGCATTCCTCGACACAATTGCACATATTCACGACTCAGCTTGCTGACATATTGCTGACTTAGAAGTTAGCTATATGTACATATATAATGCTTGTATGGTACATACAGCATGAAATGCTGTATGTACCATACAAGCATTATATATGTACATGTTCCAATGCTTTATATATGTACATGTTCCAATGCTTGCAAGACTGCACATCTGCACACCAAGTACACATATATTAATGCTATAAGGAAATTCTTTCGGTACATAATGTGGGCGTACCAACATGCCTATCTCATCGGAAATGGTACCGATCGACGCGTCTCCACCGTGCGCATCTGAATAGGGTATTTTCCACGTTCCACGTGCCACGTTGAGCACGTGGCACGTGATTTCAGTTTCTCAAAAACCCCATTGACTTAACATGGCGATCGCACTTTTTGTCGTCTGTCGGACGGCCCCAGTCGCAGCATTATAGCTGGCGAACCAATGCACCGATCGCCACCAAACCAACACCACGCTGTAGCCGCATCCATGCGCCACACGAATGGTGCAAACATGCACATTGCACGTGGCACGTGCACACGTGGGGCGCGTGAAAGTCCGAGGTGGCATATTTGACCCATTTTACACTTTTGGGTCTGCCACTGCCAAACGGCTCGAGTCGCAACGACCGTGATGCGTCCATCACCCGGCTCTATGTACCGGCCACATTTGTCCAATTGGCACATGCCACCTGCCGTGCAAACTGCAGTCGTCAATGAATGCCGACTGGCACTTGTCGCACGCACGTGGAATCGGCGCCGATTTACACGCCATTAACTGCCATTTAGGCCCACATTTACAACACAAATGTAGCGGCACACTTGTAGCGGCATCTCTTCACGCTCACGCTGTCTTTGCATTTTCTCCAACCCAAATACTTTAGCCGCAATCGGCGATACCCCGAACCATTGCAAAGCGGCCTTTTCGGGTGTCAAATTGCGCTTCAACATGGGAGAATTTCGAGTTTTTGGGCCGTTTCTTAACCGTGGGCCACATTGGGGCGTCCTGCACACCACCCCTTGCCCCAATACCACTAGGTGACCTCAGTTCTACTTGTCGGAAAATCACTCCTACGGAGAGATTTTCCTGTGCAGAGTGGCCGACACTTTCTCACAGTTTCGCTACGTTGCTAGAAAACCTAACTTCTAACCAATGATACTTCTCCTCTCGGCACCTTACTTCGGTTAGGTCGACTTTTACAGCGCGGTGGCCGTCAGCCGCTGTGGCGCATTGCATAGATGGTGTCCTTCAGAGCCAATGGTCCGTTGTTCTATACCCGGGCGCCGCGTCTTTTACGGCACTGTTTTTACGCCTGTTTGGCAGCGACTTTATGTTATTAATTCGCAATATCTTTAATTCACAATATTTTTATTTATTATTTACGCAGCGTATGAAATTTTTTTCGTAAAGTAATTTGCAAGCATTTCAGTTGCAATATCACAGTAGATTAAGCTTGCCGCAAAACAATAAGAGTAATCTTGATATTGTCATAGCAACCGCGCACGCCAGGTCCGCGATACGCCTACTGCTTCTGTGAGCTGATTCGCGCCGTAAGTCGACGCTGTGGTTTGGTTGCTCTTCGTGCTGTAATTTACTGCTTAATGAGTGAATTGGCCAACAGTCATTTTGTACTAACATCCGGCGTGAATGATTTTATTGGTGTAATTGCAGCCATATATATAGTGTCGTGACAGTATCATTAGAAATGCCAAGCATTGTCGGTATTGTCAGCCTTCCACCTCAATAGCTGGTGATATGGGTTTACCTACACTGAGTGTTCGATGTGCTTTGATAGGGGGAATTTTCACTATTCACGGGCTGTAGTTTCATGCCAGAATCATTAAAAATGCTGTACGGTGTAGGTAATGGCAGCCTTCCACCTCCCAGGTAAGTCCCTGTACGACCTCTGATATGGGGGGGGGGGTTAGTATTTATGTAGGGCAATTGGCAATGGGCAAAAAATTATAC
The DNA here is from genome assembly GCA_034440575.1 of Imbricaverruca yamaguchii. NCBI lineage: Eukaryota > Metazoa > Arthropoda > Thecostraca > Neoverrucidae > Imbricaverruca > Imbricaverruca yamaguchii. Next base: position 12,918 of record JAOTOL010000540.1, on the reverse strand, counting down.
ATTCAAGTGATACTTTTGGGAAAATTATACAATAAAAGTGCTCAAATTCAACCAATGTTTATCTTGGGTGGTGACATAGTGCAGTGGGGGGGGGAGAGAGGATTTCGGCATTCATTCCATGTATGCCATGGCAATTGGCATTTGGTAATTCTTATAGCTTAAATTTTACAACGAAGCAGTTGAAGATGAGCTGAATTCTGCCATAAATGGTGATATGAGCGTACCGATATTTTCACGATGCATACCTTGATGCCAAAATCATTAGAAATGCTTGATTAAAATATATTAATGGTTATCTTGGCTGGTGATGTGAATGCACGGGGAAATTTCCTACACTATTTGGTTGATATTTCATATGATGTATGTGGGTAGTGGTGGTGGGGGCGAAGGGGGGGGGGGGTAATACTGCGTGAGACAAGCTGTTAATGAAAATGCGGAGAAGGTGGTCAATCTCACGTATGCAATGTCGCTAATAGGTGTGTAGGTATTTGCCAAGTCAAGCCGCTCAGCCATTCCCGATCAGCTGGGGTGTAGGGTGGAGGCTGGGGTGCTGGGGTGAGACACTTTCACAATGCACTCGGTGTAGTTTCATGCCAGAATCATGCAGTCACTTTATAATTAACTGTATTTCCAACTTTAATCGTCATATGAGTGTTCAATGTGCTCTGATAGGGTGAAGGGTGATTTTCACTTTTCACGGTCTGTAGTTTCATGCCAGAATCATTGGAAATGCTGCGCAGTGTAGGTAATGGCAGCCTTCCACCTCCCAGGTAAGTCCCTGTACGACCTCTGATAGGGGGTGGGCTTAGTATTCGCGATTCCTGACAAGCTTTGGGGAACGGGATGGAGTGGGGGGGGGGCAGACAGAATATGGTTGCCAATTTTATATATGCAATGGTTCAAAGTCGACCAATGTTTATCTTGGGTGGTGACATGGTAGGGTGGTGGTGAGAATTTGACTGTCCATTCCATATATGCCACGGCGGCAATTGGCAATTGGTGATATGTGTGTACCGATGTTTTCACCATGCACTGGCTGTGTAACTTGATGCCAAGATCATTAGAAATGCTTCGCAATGTATGATTAAAATATATGAATGGTTTTCTTTGCTGGTGCTGTAGATGTACGGGGAAATTTACTACAGTATATTTGGTTGATATTTCAGTTGATATTTGTGGGTAGTGTTGGTGGGGACATTGCGTTAGACAAGCTTTTAATAATAAAAAAATGCGGAGAATGTGGTCAAAAATATCATCGGTAGCATTGAGCAGAGCTTCCAGCAACACGCCACAACCGTTGAGATGTCATTCCGAGAGCAAATATGTAACCAGGAAAGATTTGTTAATTTTACCATTTTACCATAGCCCTATAATGGGGGAAGCCATGGCCGCGACCTGACCTCAGGTCAATGCTACGAGAAAAAAAAAACTATATATATATATATATATGTCATGGTCCCTGATGGGATCATGACGTGGTATTATAAGTTTGAAATCAATCGACCGATTATTGTGGAAGGTATGCCACGTAGAACTCCGAGTAACATTCGGTCACTTTGCCTGACCTGGTGACCTGACCTAAAATGACCCAGGGTTAAACATGTATGAGGATATGCGGACCAGACCAATGAGCAGCTATGCGAGGTTTGGCCTTGCTAACCCGATTAGTATGGCTGCAGACATCTGCCCCCCACCCCCGGACGTGCGTGTGTTAAGCCAGGAAGTGAGATAATTCGGATACTGACAGTATGTATATTAGTCTGTTGCAGAGACTGCCACTACAGCTATGCCACGCCAGTCAGACTTCTCTCGACGAAGCCGCCGCCGGGTATTGCGTCGTCGTCCTCTCATCCCCGATGCATTCGAGGACGCAATCCCGGTAAGTTACATTGTGTTACCATTGATCTAAAAGTGACCAATTGCATCAAATTTCCAATAAAGAAAACGTGCTTTGCCAATTCCCCCGTCGGGTTGCTCATCAGTGTATCAATTTCCGGAATGTCACCGCATTCTGAATTTAATATAATAATACAAATTGAGCCGGCGAATGCCCCTTAATGTATAGCGGTAATGTTCAGATACATGCACTGCGGAACAAAAAAAAAGTAGCCAAACCTACTGCAACCTAGCCTATTGCAAACAATTTGGTGTGTTCCAGGTTGGTGGACCCGCTGTTGGTGATCCGGATGTTGCGGCGCACAACTGTGGCCCGCTAGACCAGCGTTGCGGCCACTGCAGTGCGCTGCACTTCGAGGGTGAGCGTGGACAGGGCGGGGATTTCACCATTTGTTGCCACAGGGGAAAGGTGACACTGGAGCCGCTCGGCGACGCGCCCGACCTGCTGAGGACCCTTCTGACGGACGCCAACGCAGAGGGACGCAGCTACCGCAACGACATCCGCCGCTACAACAGTGCCCTGGCGATGGCGTCGTTTGTAGCCGACGTCGATGTACCAGCAGGTGCGCTACATTTCCGCACGTTATTAGACGCACTTACGGGTTACCGTGCGAGGTATCTGCATCTCATGGCGCGCTGCTCTGCATGTCCACTGTGATAAAGTGTGCAATGGGATGGCTGGATTGAACACGTGAATGCGGATGGCGTTATTGTGGCAAATCATGTTACGTGGTGCACTCAATGATGACGGATTTGTGAGGAGTATAGCATGTCTGCCTTTGCACAGGCCGTGGTCCTTACTGCTACAAGGTCCACGGCCAGACCTACCACCACCTGGGAGCACTGCATCCGGACGGCGACGGACGGCAACGCAAGTACGCCCAGCTCTACGTGGTGGACACCGCGGCTGCCAACCGAGAGCGTCTGGGACGGTTTGATGACCAGCGCTCTGTCCCCCATCTGATTGCCGCCCTGGAAGGTATGTTGTCTAACTGTAATCCACATGTGCAAGCATTCCGTTGCATGAATGACGTGATGTTGCAGGAAGAGCAGGATGCTGCAGCGGCCGGTCGCGCCCCGGAACGCGTTACAATGTTCTTCCGCCAGGAACGTGACCAGGACCCGCGTCGCTACAACGACCCGGTCGGCAACGAGGTGGCTGCCGTCTTCGTGGGTCGTGATGGTGCTCCTCCAGCCCGGGAGCTGGTGGTATGCCCTCGCGGTAACCGACTGCAGACCATCAGCGCACTCAGCCCGCATGTCGACCCGCTGACCTATCCCCTGTTGTTTCCTCACGGCGAGTTTGGTTGGCGTGTAGGGCAGCCGCACGTTGCGGCACATGCGTCCCGTGTGCGTAACACCGTCACCACTTTACAGCACTACGGATACCGCATGGCTGTCCGTCCCGGATTCAGCATCCTGCATGCCTCTGGCAAGCTACTGCAGCAGTTTGCCGTCGACGTGTATACGCGTGTGGAGGCCGGGCGACTCAGTTACTTACGCAGAAATCAAGCCCTGTTCCGTTCTGAAATGTTGCAGGGACTGGTGGATCATGTCCACGGAGACGGTGCTGGCCGCCCGGTGGGCCGTCTGGTGGTGCTGCCGGCGACGTTCACAGGAGGACCGAGGTCCATGCAGCAGGAGTACCAGGATGCCATGGCGGTTGTTGGCAGGTTTGGTCCCCCTGACCTGTTCATTACGTTCACGTGTAATCCGCGATGGCCTGAGCTCACCACTTCTCTCGGCCCACAGCAGACGGTAGCTGGGCGTCCGGACCTGGTGGCACGCGTGTTTCACCTGAAACTGCGCGCGCTGTTGGCCGACTTGAACGGCGGCAGGGTGCTGGGCAAGCCGTGCGCGCTGTTCTACTCAATCGAGTACCAGAAGCGCTCCCTGCCCCACGCTCATATCCTGGTAATTTTACAGGAGGACGACAAGCTGCGTGACGCCGACGACGTCGACCGTGTGGTCAGTGCAGAGCTGCCCGACCCCGAGCTGCAGCCGAGACTGCATGCCGCCGTCCGCAGCCATATGCTGCATGGTCCGTGTGGCCCGACCCACCCCAGCTGTGTGTGCATGGTTGACGGTGTGTGTTCCAAGCGTTTTCCCAAGGACTACCAGCCGGAGACGCGGATGGCCGCCAACGGGTACCCGCTCTACCGGCGACGAGACGACGGCCGCACCGTGGACATCCGCGGCGCCCGGCTGGACAATCGGTCGGTGGTGCCCTACAACCCGATACTGACGGTAAGGTATAACGCTCACATCAACATCGAGGTCCCGGCCGGTATAGTTCCCGTCAAGTACTTGTACAGGTACGTTGCAAAAGGTCAGGACTGTGCACGTCTACAGGTGAACCGTGTGTCGGTGCAAGCAGGTTCAGCTGGTATTGACCAACCGCATTCACAGCACCAGGACGCTGAGATTGCCGCCGCTCCAGTTGGTGAGGCCCCTGTGCGGGATCGCGACGAGATCGAGATGTTCCTGAACGCCAGGTATGTGTGCGCCCCGGAGGCCATGTGGCGTCTCTTCGAGTTTGAGATGACCTATCAGTCGCACACTGTCGTTCGTCTGGCTGTTCACCTGCCTGGTCGCCAGCAGGTGTATTTTCTACAGGGCGAGGAGGCTGCCGCCCTGGAGCGGGCGCAGCGATGCGACTCAACACTAACCGCTTGGTTTCGGCTGAACCAGGGACGCCACGATGATGCCAGCCGGTATCGGTACGGCGAGGTACCGTCCCACTTCACCTTCGATCGAGCTGCCCACAGGTGGAAGCCGCGCCAACGTGGTGGAGGCAAGGTCGTCGCACGCCTGGTGTCAGTGAGTCCAGGCGATGCCGAGCGCTTCCATCTTCGACTGCTCCTGTTGCACGTGGCTGGCGCAGTCAGCTACGAGCACCTGCGCACTGTGAATGGTCAGGTGTGCGTGTCGTTTCGCGAGGCCTATCTCATCGGAAATGGTACCGATCGACGCGTCTCCACCGTGCGCATCTGAATAGGATATTCTCCACGTTCCACGTGCCACGTTGAGCACGTGGCACGTGATTTCAGTTTCTCAAAAACCCCATTGACTTAACATGGCGATCGCACTTTTTGTCGTCTGTCGTACGACCCGAATCGCAGCAGAGTAGCTGGCGAACCAATGCACCGATCGCCACCAAACCAACACCACGGTGTAGCCGCATCCATGCGCCACACGAATGGTGCAAAAATTCACATTGCACGTGGCACGTGCACACGTGGGGCGCGTGAAAATCCGAGGTGGCGTATTTGACCCATTTTACACTTTTGGGTCTGCCACTGCCAAACGGCTCGAGTCGCAACGACCGTGATGCATCCATCACCCGGCTCCATGTACCAGCCACATTTGTCCAATTGGCACATGCCACCTGCCGTGCAAACTGCAGTCGTCAATGAATGCCGATTGGCACGTGTCGCACGCACGTGGAATCGTCGCCGATTTGCACGCTATTATGCAATGGTTCAAAGGATTCGATCCTGTTATTCTGCGAAGCGAGCAGCATAGGTCATATTAGCTCGACGCAGGCCGGACGCTTCTTATCTACGTAGACCTACATGGATGCAGGCCATCCGCGGTCATTGTCGCAGAGGATCCACGACCGAGTGACAGCGAACGCAATCCGCGCCCTGGGCTTTTCAATATTCATGGAAATCCCACCTCACAAAAATTGACAGGAGACGCATTACTAACAAGACGAGAGAGGGAAAGAGAGAGAGAGAGATAGAGAGAGAGAGAGATAGATAGATAGAGAGATAGAGAGAGAGAGGGAAAGAGAAAGAGAGAGATAGATGGATAGATGGATGGATGGATGGATAGATGGATGGATAGATAGATGGATAGATAGATGGATAGATAGATGGATAGATAGATGGATAGATAGATAGATAGACACAGATAGATAGACACAGATAGATAGACACAGATAGATAGATAGATAGACACAGATAGATAGATAGAGAGAGAGGGAGGGAGAGACAGACAGAGAGAGAGAGGCATGGGAGGGTACTGATAGGGAGAGAGATACAGATGCAGACACAGATAGATACCTATAGAGATAGAGATACAGATAGAGAGATACATAGGCACAGAGAAACATATACAGAGATACCGAAATAGTGTTAGAAAGATAGACAGAGAGAGAGAGAGTCGAGCTGGCCAGGATGCGCAGCGGATATTCGCACTGCTGCACTAACTGGCGATCTGAGTAACAGACCGACTGACTGAAAGACTGACTGAATGGTTCATTGACTGACTGACGGCCTGAATGATTGACTGGCAGACGGACTGATTGTTAGGTTAGGTTAGTTTAGGCTATGTTATGTAATGTTATGCCATGTTCGTTCAGGTTATGTCGGGTTAGGTTCGGTTAGGTAAGGTTAGATTAGGGTGGGCGATTCTTGGGATAGATGGGTTCTTGGGATGTGGCACGCGATACAACACAGGCACCCTTTCTGTATTGAAAGTCAGTTGATTTGAGCAAGAAAAATTATCTGATTTCCAACTCCTGCTAGATTTGTGGGAAATTGAAGTGCATTTATATTTATGTTAGGTTAGGTTAGTTTAGGCTATGTCATGTAATGTTATGCCATGTTCGTTCAGGTTATGTCAGGTTAGGTTAGGTTAGATTAGGTTGGGCGATTCTTGGGATAGATGGGTTCTTGGGATGTGGCACGCGATACAACACAGGCACCCTTTCTGTATTGAAAGTCAGTTGATTTGAGCAAGAAAAAAATTATCTGATTTCCAACTCCTGCTAGATTTGTGGGAAATTGAAGTGCATTTATATTTATGTTAGGTTAGGTTAGTTTAGGCTATGTCATGCCATGTTCGTTCAGGTTATGTCAGGTTAGGTTAGGTTAGATTAGGTTGGGCGATTCTTGGGATAAATGGGTTCTTGGGATGTGGCACGCGATACAACACAGGCACCCTTTCTGTATTGAAAGTCAGTTGATTTGAGCAAGAACAATTCTCTCATTTCCAACTCCTGCTAGATTTGTGGGAAAATGAAGTGCATGTATATTTATATTGTCAGGAGCTCGCGAAGCGAGCAGCACAGGGCAGATTAGCCCGGCCGGAGGCCGGGCGATTCTGACCTAGTCACAAATATTAATACAATAAGGATTTTTTCCGGTACATAATGTGGGCGCACCAACATGCGTAGCGCATCGGAAATGGTACCGATCGACGCGTCTCCACCGTGCGCATCTGAATAGGGTGTTTTCGACGTTGTCAGACGGACATGGAGCACGTGGCACGTGATTTTCGTTTCTCAAAAGCCTCATTGACTTAATCATGGACCCTTTGGGACACCCTGAACGCCACCCCGTGCCCCCATCCCACCAGGTGACCTCAGTTCCACTCGGCGGAAAATATCTCCTACGGAGATATTTTCAGGAAAATATCTCCTACGGAGATATTTTCCTGCGTAGAGTGGCCGACACTTTGTCCCAGTTTCGCTACGTTGCGGCAAAAACGAATTCCTAACTGGCAGGTTCCGGGTTCGATCCCCGGGCAATGCCACAGCCGCTACGTTGCGGTAAAAACTAATTTCTAGCTCGGGGCTTCCGGGTTCGATCCCCGGGCAATGCCGCGCCACCAATGGCACAGCCGCGTCACCAGTGCCACAGCCGCGCCACCAATGCCGCAGCCGCGTCACCAATGCCGCAGCCGCGTCACCAGTGCCGCTGCCGCGTCACCAATGCCACAGGTGCGGCGCCAATGCCGCAGCCGCGCCACCAATGCCACAGCCGCGTCACCAGTGCCGCTGCCGCGTCACCAATGCCACAGCCGCGGCGCCGATGTCGCAGCCGCGCCACCAAAGCAACAACCGCGCCACCAATGCCGCAGCCGCGTCACCAATGCCTCAGCCGCGTCACCAATGCCACAGCCGCGCCACCAATGCCGCGGCCGCGTCACCAATGCCACAGCCACGTCAACAATGCCGCCAATGCCACAACCGCGCCACAAATGCCGCAGCGGCGTCACCAATGCCGCATCCGCGTCACCAATGCCACAGCCGCGCCACCAATGCCGCAGCCTCGTCACCAGTGCCGCTGCCGCGTCACCAATGCCACAGGTGCGGCGCCAATGCCGCAGCCGCGCCACCAATGCAAGAACCGCGCAACCAATGCCGAAGCCGCGTCAACAATGCCACAGCCGCGTCACCAATGCCACAGCCGCGCCACCAATGCCGCAGCCGCGCCACCAATGCCGCGGCCGCGCCACCAATGCCGCAGCAGCGCCACCAGTGCTACAGTCGCGTCATCAATGCCACAGCCGCTTCACTAATGCCGCAGCCGCGCCACCAGTGCCGCAGCCGCGTCACCAATGCCGCCAATGCCACAACCGCGCCACAAATGCCGCAGCCGCGCCACCATTGCCACATCCGCGTCACCAATGACGCAGCCGCGCCACCAATGCCGCAGCCGCGTCACCAATGCCACAGCCGCGTCACCAATGCCACAGCCACCGTCACCAATGCCGCAGCCGCGCCACCAATGCCGCAGCCGCGTCACCAATGCCGCAGCCGCGTCACCAATGCCACAGCCGCGACACCAATGCCGCAGCCGCGCCACCAATGCCGCAGCCGCATCACCAATGCCACAGCCGCGGCAACAATGCCACAACCGCGCCACCAAAGTCGCGGCCGCGCCACCAATGCTGCAGCAGCGCCACCAGTGCCGTCACCAATGCCACAGCCGCGTCACTAATGCCGCAGCCGCGCCACAAGTGCCGCAGCCAGGGCACCAATGCCGCCAATGCCACAACCGCGCCACAAATGCCGCAGCCGCGTCACCAATGCCGCAGCCGCGTCACGGAATGCCGCAACCGCGTCACCAATGCTGCGGCCGCGTCACCAGTGTCACAACCGCGCCACCAATGCCACAGCCGCGCCACCAATGCCACAGCCGCGCCACCAATGCCGCAGCCCCGTCACCAATGCCGCAGACGCGTCACCAGTGCCACAGCCGCGCCACCAATGCCGCAGCGGCGCCACCAATGCCGCAGACGCGTCACCAATGCCACAGCCGCGTCACCAATGCCGCAGCCGCGCCACCAATGCCGCAGCCATGTCACCAATGCCACAGCCGCGCCACCAATGCCGCAGCCGCGTCACAAATGCCGCAGCCCCACCACCAATGCCACAGCCGCATCACCAATGCCGCAGCCGCGCCACCAATGCCGCAGCCGCGTCACCAATGCCACAACGGACTGACTGACTCATCGACTGACTGAATGAATTACGGACTGACGGTCTGACTGAATGAAAGATTGGCGGACTGACCGATTGACTGAGGGAATCTGTCGCACTGATTGTCGCACTGACTGACCGACTGTCTCGGGAAATGCAACGTGGGGCCATAGATATACCACCGGGGCTGGGAGATGCATTTGGATTGAGCCCAAACATTTGCTGGATGCGTTGGTGCCAAACTTCTCCAAAATCAAGGGCATGGAAATGGGATTCGACTGCGGGTGTCAAAAGCTCGCGAAGCGAGCAGCATAGGGCAGGTAAGCCCGGCGGAGGCCGGGCGTCCTGACCTAGTCACATATATGTGACTAGGTCAGGAAGTTTGTATTGCCTAAATACATGCAATATTGCAACTTACGTGAATATTCATGGCCATGATATGATTCATGATAACCGAGAAATCGATAACATTGAGTACCGAAAGTGGACTAATACTGATAGGTACACCTTAGAGGTGGTTACGCAAACTTCTGAAGATTTTGTGCGATCATTTTGTGAGCAGCTGGAAATACTTGTAAAGCATGATTTTGTCGCCCGTGCCCAAGGCAATTATCTGAAAGGCCTAAAGGAAACACTAGCTCCTGCAGAGGTAATTGTTATTGGAGACTTTTCCGAAAACTACGCTATGGTTACACAGGATGAGGTACAGTCCCATCACTGGAACAAACTGCAGGTGACAATCCATCCGTTTGTGGCTTATTGGCGAAACAACGCAGGGGACCTCAAACATTTTTCTTACTCTGCCATTTCCGACTGCCTGACGCATGATACTGTGGCTGTCCACCTGTTTCAAGGAAAACTCATTGAGCGCCTGGAAGCAGAATTAGGCCAGCGCCCCAAGAAGATATTTTATTTTTCAGATGGGGCTGCCTCGCTATACAAAAATTGTAAGAATTCCCTAAATTTGGCAGAGCATTCCGTCGAATTTGGAATAGACGCCGAGTGGCATTTCTTCGCAACCGCTCACGGAAAGGGACCGTGTGATGGCATTGGTGGGACGTTGAAAAGGTTAGCTAAAAAGGGAAGTCTGCAAGGAACTCTGATTGAGATCCCGGACCAGTTTTATCAGTTTGTAAAAAACCATGCCACCGGCACGTGCCTGGAGTATTTTCCCAAAACCGAGTGGGTCAAAGAAACTAAAGCGTTGAATGACAGATTCGCAGCTGCTCGCACAATACCGGGAACAAGGAATGTCCATCGTGTTACTCCGTCTCCACGTAATGGTATGGTGGTTGTGAGATGGTTTTCCGGCAGCGAGACGGGCCGTGAGGTACGTGTGGCGAAAAAGGTTGGTAGTTCTTCGTGAATATACGGTACTGCTGTTCAACTTGTTTTATGGTCGCGGCTATTTGCATATCAGAAACATTTACTGGCCCTCCCGATAAAATGTTAGTACGAAACGCACGCGAGCTGAAACAATATATTCAGGCTATAAAAACCGAGGAAACATATTTTTTTGCGAAAAACGTTTGCCAAAATAAAGATAGAAATATAATTTTGTTACAATTCTATTTTCCTCGTCAGGCCGCGTTGATTGATGTATCACATGACTTAGCTAGCTGAACATTTGATCCTGACCCCAGTTTACCTCCAGGTCACCCTAAACCGAGGTCAAGTGATGACCTAGCTTGATCATATTATACATCATGATTAACCAGAGGATCTCGATGGCATTAAAATTATTTCTCTATCTTGATTCTATATAAAGTTATTGACGAAAGTGTGACATGACCTCATAGTGACCTCACGTGACCTTGCAGAAGACACTTGTTCAAAATAAAACTTGGCTCGTTTGGAGTAGCCTAACCTAAAACTAGGTAATATAGCCTGTACGAACCAAATTCAGCGTTTTTTGTTCAGGACAATAGTTGTGTTTCCCTGTTGGCTTGTAATGGAGAGGTCACTGCCAGGTCATGTGAGGTCAGGTCAACTTGAAAATCTGTCAAATAGTTCAGCTTGCCACCGATGATTTGCCCACCAAATTTGACGATAATCGGACCAAGGAAACCAGAGTTATCATCGATGATATGGTAAATAGCATCGGGACATGCTTCGATTTGGTCCTATGACAATACCTACTCAAAGGCCGATATCTCAAAAAGTTTTAGAGTCTCCGCCTTTCTTTTTTGCACGCTCTTAGATAATATCAGGACCATTAATTCAGCCACGTTTAGTCGAATTAGGGGCAGGCAAACATATAGAAAAATGCATTTTTATAATTTGACCTCGTTAGGTTAAGGGTCACGGAGAGGTCACGTGCAACTTTTGCCATATTTCTGAATGGCCAAGGGTTTCTGCGCACTTTCACACCAATGTCGTTCCGCTAAGTTAATTAACATCTAATATATATGCATTTGATTGTTGTCAAGTCGGTAAAAATAGGCGACCTAGGATGACCTCTAAATATGGCCCCAGAGGTCACCCAGGGCTGAAAGTTGGCGTGTGAGGTTCGTTCACTTGGCACTACAGGTGTATCAATTTTCATAAAAATCGGAGGGGGTCGGGTTCAAAATAGCCAATTCTTGTGCGATTTGACGTGGAATGCCCGCCCCATATATTAATGCTATAAGGAAATTCTTTCGGTACATAATGTGGGCGTACCGACATGCCCATCTCATCGGAAATGGTACCGATCGACGCGTCTCCACCGTGCGCATCTGAATAGGGTGTTTTCCACGTACCACGTGCCACGTTGAGCACGTGGCACGTGATTTCAATTTCTCAAAAACCCCATTGACTTAACATGGCGATCGCACTTTTTGTCGTCTGTCGGACGGCCCGAATCGCAGCAGTGTAGCTGGCGACCCAATGCACCGATCGCCACCAAACCAACACCACGGTGTAGCCGCATCCATGCGCCACACGAATGGTGCAAAAATGCACATTGCACGTGGCACGTGCACACGTGGGGCGCGTGAAAGTCCAAGGTGGCGTATTTGACCCATTTTACACTTTTGTGTCTGCCACTGCCAAACGGCTCGAGTCGCAACGACCGTGATGCTTCCATCACCCGGCTCTATGTACCGGCCACATTTGTCCAATTGGCACATGCCACCTGCCGCGCAAACTGCAGTCGTCAGTGAATGCCGATTGGCACGTGTCGCACGCACGTGGAATCGTCGCCGATTTGCACGCTATTATGCAATGGTTCAAAGGATTCGATCCTGTTATTCTGCGAAGCGAGCAGCATAGGTCATATTAGCTCGACGCAGACCGGACGCTTCTTATCTACGTAGACCTACATGGATGCAGGCCATCCGCGGTCATTGTCGCAGAGGATCCACGACCGAGTGACAGCGAACGCAATCCGCGCCCTGGGCTTTTCAATATTCATGGAAATCCCACCTCACAAAAATTGACAGGAGACGCATTACTAACAAGACGAGAGAGGGAAAGAGAGAGAGAGAGAGAGAGAGAGAGAGAGATAGAGAGATAGAGAGATAGAGAGATAGAGAGAGGGAAAGAGAAAGAGAGAGGGAAAGAGAGAGATAGATGGATAGATGGATAGATGGATAGATGGATAGATGGATGGATGGATGGATAGATGGATGGATAGATAGATGGATAGATAGATGGATAGATAGATGGATAGATAGATGGATAGATAGATAGATAGATAGATAGACACAGATAGATAGATAGATAGACACAGATAGATAGATAGAGAGAGAGGGAGGGAGAGACAGACAGAGAGAGAGAGGCATGGGAGGGTACGGATAGGGAGAGAGATACAGATGCAGACACAGATA